>CM020189.1:14324378-14379333 GCA_009805545.1 Oryza longistaminata
TATGTATGTATGTATGTATGTATGTACATTTATATTTAGTTAAGTGCATATAAATGTGTGTGATCTATATAAGTATTTTATACATATATATAGTCATATACATATATATATATATATATATATATATATATTATATATATATATTATATTATTATATATAATATTGCAATATTATATATGTATTTAAACATATATATGCATAATATAATAACAGGCAGCAAGCAGCACAAGCAAATAAAAAAAGAAAAAATATCTTAAATCCCGATTGGTAATAGTAAAGATGACTGCGGCAGGAACGTGGGCGCAGCCATCTTTAGACCGATTATTTTACCGCGGACTAAAGATGATGGATTCGTCGTTCCGGTTTGCTACCCGGGACTAAAGGGAGTTGCAAACCGGGACTAGATAGGAGTTCTTCACCAGTGGTAGCAGAGCGACATCTTTGATTATCCCAAAAATCGATTTTTGGATGTCTAAAACTAAAGCGACATCTTTGATTATCTCCCCCAAAAATCGACTTTCGTGACGTATAAAACCACGAAGGAAGACGCGGAGGGGGGTAAGGATTTGTTGTCTAAAATACTTTTATTTTAAGAAAAATTTAAATCCTAAAATTACACGTGTTGTGAATCAGGGTAGCGTCGTACTTAAAAATAATTAATTAATCATGATTATAGCATTGTACTAGTATACTATTAAAATAATGGCAAGAAATTGTCATAAACATCATAGTTTTATGACACTTGCCTGAGGCACTCCAAAACATATCCTGCCATATGACAGTATATTTTAATTAATAGAAATCTGCTACACAGTGTGATCATTATTGTCACATTTGCAACTGAAACAGCTACCCTGTGCACAACTCTGTGATATCCTATACCATATTTTTAAGACGGTATAAAACTCAAGGTTGAGTAACGGAAGCGACGACAAAAATTCCAAATTAACTATGAAATTATTTTATCAAATTCAATTCGAAAAAATATATAATGCCATAGGACAAAGTGATGTTCTGGGCACATATTGTTATTTCCCCCACCAGGGCAAGGGTGGAGAGGACTGGGAAGATATAAAGTGAACGGAAGATTAATTAGGTCAATAGATTGATTAGGTCAAAAACTAATGTTTCTATATTTAAGGACTAGCTTAGTCCAGTCTAGTTTAATTTGTTTTTTAGCCTACTATTATATATTTTAGCGTTTGTTAGCAAAAAGACAATACTACAATCATTTGGCAACTAGAATAGCCATTTCTAACATTACATTGTATGATTGAAATAAGCTATCAATTATTGTAGTACTATGCTACTTTTAAAATAAGCTATATAGTACTATAAGATAAAGTGATGTTCTTGGCATATATTCTTATTTTCTCCCATCAGGAAAAGGATGGGCGGAGAAGAGAAAAGGGAGATATAAAATGTTATACAAATGTTATACGTCGAAGACGAAGATTCTGGAGACCTGCTCTCCCAATCGCCGGTGCACGCCGACGAGCGAAATGGAGTAGACTACGAGCGATGATGCAGTATAGACAAGGGAACAAACCTTAGATTGTTTTCGGGTGTAGTAAGAGGCGGCGGTGGTTGGTTTATATGAAGTATCATGACACTTTATCAGGGCGCCTGCACGTTCTCCACTTCACATAAATCGAACTGGATAAGTCGCGCGTAACTTATCCAGAGTCCACGCTACTCAACGCACCGGATTATTCGGCGTGTTTTCAATAACTAAACCGTTATTCAGTGTGTTTTCAAAACTAAACTGAATTCGCAAGGGTGAGGAACCAATTTTGGCAGACAATGCACGCACATGTCGCGTACACGCGTCGCCTGACCAGGGCTTGGTCTGGCGAGGCAAGCGTGCGCGCTTATTCCTCTTGTTCTCTCCACCGCACATGCCTCAAGTGGCCAGGTGATCATCATATCCTTTATAAGAAGGTCTAGCTCTTCTAGAATAGGTAAAGTGGTATTAACTCTCTCGTGCATGCCATTTCATGAGTGGACTTTTATGATTTTCCAAAAAAATAATCTTATATGGGCTTTAGCCCATATATATATCAATTCCAACTATACTTATATAGGATTTATAGATTGACATACGTTGTGCATGTGCCCATCATATGTTTTATTAATCGATGAATTTTTCACTACGCGCTGCCTTTTTTCACCAACCTATTTTTTTGCAATATGATTTGACAGTATTTTCTGAGTCACACAACCAACCAAAGAAATGTCCTATGTATAGAAGTTGACATACAACCAACCAAACTGTTGTAATCAAGCCTGGCTAAGGTCATACAAGCAACCAAAACAAATTGACCTAAATTTGGTGTTTGGATGGGGCTAAAAATTTTAGCCCCTGTCACATCGGATGTTTGGACGCTAATTTGAAGCATTAAATAGACTAATTACATAGATAGATGCTAACTTGCGAGATGAATCTATTAAGTCTAATTAATCCATGATTTGGTAATGTAGTGCTACAGTAAATATGTGCTAATCATAGATTAATTAGGCTTAATAAATTCGTCTCGCGCGAATTAGCCCTCCATCTGTGTAATTAGTTTTGCAATTAGGTATTTGCTATACATCACCAGTGTGTTTTTTCCCCAAATCACACTCAATTCCTAGCCTTTGGATGGACATCAAGATTCGTATAACGTCCGCTCAAAAAAAAAGGATTCGTATAACGTTATCGGCCCGCAGTCTTTGTCGGGTTAGGATCCGTTTTGTGTCAACCCGCTTTCGACCAGACCCAATCCAAACACGATTTTGCGATATTTCCGACGCAGGCGGGGATTTTTTTTTTTTTGAAACAGAACTACCCACTCTCAGCGCCACACCTCGATGTCATTGAGGCGAGGGGGCGAATCCGGCGGCGATTCTCCTCACGGTGGGAGGAGCCAAAGCAAAACTCCTCGGCTGCGCCGGGCTCAGCCGGCGGCGCAGCGCGGCGCCCTTCGCTGAGATGTCGTTGAGGGGATGGGGCGACTCTGGCGGCGACGATTCGCCTCGGCTGCAGGGAGATTCCAGCTCGTGCAAAAAGACTAAAAGCCGGACACCATCGCTGCAGCCAGGCTCAGCCAGCGAGCATGTTGTTGCGGCGTCCTCCGCCACCGCCGTGAGACACGCTTGGAGTTCGGCAAGGTTGACGGCGAGGCGCACGCACCCCGCTCCCCTGCACTTGGCAAGGCAACAACAGTTGTTCTGTGTTCATCAACCAAGCATGCGCTAATCGCAGGGCAGTTGCTGGTGGTCTTGATTTGGATCCAAAAAGGTCAGGCGTCAAGATAAAAAAAAACAAGGTGAGGCATGTGTTCTTTCGTATGTGTTTTGCCGCTGATTTGTTGATTCAATCTTTTTGCCCTTCTTCTGATCTGTGTATTTGTTTAATTGTATTAATGCTCCAAAAAAACAGGTTGGGGTTAGATATGTTGGTGGGAATGGATTTTTTTTGTTTTACACGAAGGCTGTCTGGATGTTGGTTGACACTGGGGACAAGATCCTGTGATGGCAGTTCTAGTTTAGGATTATTTTCATGATTTGACTTTGTTAGGTTAGCATGTTTTGACAGCATCTTCTTTGGAGTGTCAGTATTTTCTACGTAGCTCAGTTCTTAATCATGTATAATGCATTTCAGTATTAATTTAGTTTCTTATTGCAGTCCTCAAAATTTTCAGTGGGTATTTGAGCACCAGTACCAGGGGTTTTAGAGCAACAACATTTTTTTAGAGCAGATTGGAGTTCCATGAATGGGAATAGTGTTGTAGGCAAGAATCTAATTAATAGTAATACTGCACTGTCTTTTCGGTTACATGTGTCTTTAAAATTTTCAAAAAACACTTTATGGCTATAAAGGAAACTAAAATAAATCCTTATCTACTAAGCATGTTCTGTAATAATTGATTTTATCAACTCTTGCCAGGAAAGGATGTTCTGTTTGCAGTAGTATAGGTTATGCTAATTTAAGTTCCTTTGTAGTTTTGTTAGCAACAGTGGATGCCTGCTCCTTTGTCTTCCTTTGTCTTCCTGATCTTTTTTCTTTTCCAGGGAACTCTTGTCCAAATATTTTTAACTCTCCTCTTTGGATTTTGTGGAGCATTGAGAACTATAATTAAGATCCAGATTTTCTTTTCTGCTCAACCTGAATACATTTGTTTCCTGATTTGCATCCTATTCCCACAACCCATTTTGCCGGAGGATTTTTCTTGTATTGTTCAGGGGGAGGTGGGTTAGATGCAGGTAACAATTTTGTATAAAGAGTTTACTAGTTTAGTTTTTTTTACTAGCTGGAAATATTTGAAATGAAAGCTGCCTAGTTCTGAATTTGGCCTAGTGTAGTTGTTACTCTGAATTTTTTTGGCCTGGAAGAAGCTGTTCTGGTTTGAAGATACCGATCATTGTCAAATGCGTGTAGTTTGTGTTTGTTCTGAATTTTTGGCTTGTGTGCAGTGGAGAAAACTGTCCCGATTCATTTTCAGCATGTGTGTGGTGAGTAGAGCATAGCATATTTTTTGTTAATAAATGTTTTTATCTATGATATTTTCCCACAAGGAATTCCTATGAGGTAATTCCTATGAGGAATTGGGTATGCCCACAAGGAGGTTGGTATTGTCCCTGGCGGTGCATGTAGCCTTGTGTAGGGCACTGTTGTTGGGAGATACCTATTGTTGCTCTCACCATGCATGTCCTTGCCTGCAAAGTAATATATTAGTTTTGTCAGCCGTTAGTTAGATAAAAGGTATATAGTTTTAACTAAATTGGGTAAAACTAAAATATTTCTGTTGGGTGATCGCTAGTGTGCATTAGTTCTGTCCTAGTTAGGTAAAAGGTATGATTGCATTTAACAAACATAGTTTTGTAAGAAAAGAGATATTTTTGTTGCTATTAGAATTCATAGTTTTGTTAGTTCAGTCAGAAATACTTTAACCTCTACCTTCAAGTTATGTCAGAAATACAGCAATTAGTAGTTTTGATAGCCATTAGAATTCCTAGTTTTGCTAGTGCAGTCAGAAATACTTTAACCTCTACTTTCAAGTTTTGTCATAAATACAACAATTAGTAGTTTTGTTAGCCATTAGAATTTCTAGTTTTTGCTAGTTCAGTCAGAAATACTTTAACCTCTACTTTCAAGTTCTGTCAGAAATACAACAATTAGTAGTTTTGTTAGCCATTAGAATTTCTAATTTTGCTAGTTTAGTCAGAAATACTTTAACCTCTACTTTCAAGTTTTGTCAAAAATATTGCAATTAGTAGTTTTGTTTGCATTAGAATTCCTGTTTTTGTTAGTTCAAAATGGGTATTAGTTCTGCTTTGTCAGCAATTAGTTTGTGGAGTTCTCCTGCTTGCTTCTTCTGTCTATCTTGTTGGACTAGACACATAGTTAGATGGCTGAAATGCATTTGGTTAGCTTTGTCTTGGTCCCTTCTTTGTTAGAAAAGACATGTTTCTACAAATCTATAGTGATTTATGTATGCGCACTATAGGTCTGTTCTGTAATTTTTATATTCTCACTGATATATGACAGCTAGTAGAACCTCTCTTTTTTTTCAGCAAATAATCAACCTGCAATGGGGGGCAGGGGATCAATGATGTGTTCAGCTTTTTGCTAGTGATAGAAGTACATGTATATGTTTTCAGATATAGGTCCTACAACATGATAATAATTTTCAGATATATGTGCACTTTGTTTTGTTAAAAGCTCAGATATCTGTGCACTTAGTTTTAAAAATCTGCATGCTCCAAGGCTAACAGAAGCTATTTATTTGTCAGTCTGCAGAACCCCATGCTCCACTACTATTCATCTACATTGTCAAATTAGATTGATATTTCCATCAATGAGCCACAACCCAGTGGGTCAATTCAGTTTGGGATCAAATAAGAAAGGGGGGAGAAAACTAATCACATATTTGAAGTACTAATAAGAACCATGGGACGAGAGACTTTTTGACTCAAATCAATCCAGATTTTGGAAGAGGCAAAGTATTTTCAAATCAAGTGTTTTTTGATTTTTCTGCGCTAAGTTCTGGGCCATGTTTCAGCTGTGACGGCTCCAATACTAAATGCTGTGGGCTTTTTTTTCCTGTGCCCTATACGGGGCCAAATGCTAGCCCAGGTCTCAATAATGAGCTAAAATCTGGCCCAAAACAAAATGGGTTTGGGAAACAGATCCGACCCAAAAAAAAAGATCGCTGGGAAAAAACAAAACACGCACCCGCGGCGCTCACTCGCGTGGGATCGCGTGGGCGGGGATCACGCGCATCGGATGGTCAGGGATTCTAGTGGCGTTTACAAAATTTATCACCTTAGTGACACATTAGACAGTCCCTTGTAATTAATCTACGTTTAATATTTCAAATTAGTGTACAAACATCGTGGATCCAACCATCCTCTTAGGCGAGAATTAATAGCAGGCCCCCTACCCCGTATTGGTGTCCCTCACTCCCAATTTTCTGTGCTAACGACCCTTTATAATGCTCAGTGGATACCACTTGCTTAGCTACTGGGACGCAACCAAAACGCATAGCATACACAGCAGAGGGAAATGGCAGAGCTCGCCATTGATATTTCCAAGACGGCTGTTGAGGCACTGGTGAACAAGATCAATTCAGCCATCAAGGAGGAGGAGGAGCAAGTGGTAGACCCTGAAAGCATCATCTGGTGTTTCATAACAGATGAGTTCGAGATGATGCAGTCCTTTCTCAACTCCGCCGATGGGGAGCTCGTGAAGACCAATATGGTGAGGACCTGGGTGAGGCAGGTCCGCAACTTGTCCTATGATCTTGAGGACTGTATCGAGTTCATCCTCCATCTGGACACAAATAAGCGGTCATGGCGTGGCTCCGCTTGCTGCCGTCTGCAGCTAGCTGCGGCAAGGAGGGAGTAGCGCTGCCCGTGGATTGAAGCAGTCCACCGAAATGAAACGTACAGCTCAAGGCCCGCGTGCAAGACGTGAGCCAGAGAGGAACATACTATGCGCTACAGGTTCGTCAGTGGATTCTGCCTGCCTCACGCTCACGCAGCGAAAGTTGGTCTACGGCTCCGCCATTGGCGCACCAGGATTTGACATCCTTGCTGAGGCAAGGGACACTGCCGCAAGGCGTACAGGCGTAGTTGACCTCATCAAGTTGATCACGCGAAGGAAAGCACGATCTGCGAGTGATCTCGTTGTGGGGAACTGGAGATGATCTTGGGACAAACAACCATCATCAGGAATATGTATGATGATTCAAGAATGAATATATGACAACTTCAGATGCCGTGCCTGGGTGAAGGTGACGCATCCTATCAATCCCCATGAGTTGGTCAGGAGCTTGGTGGTTCAGTTTTACGCAAACTACTCTTGCCAGAACCCCTTCTCCCGTGTCGCCGCCGCCGCGTCGCCGGTCGGCGGTCGTCGGACCTCCTCTCCCGCCTCACCCTGGCGACATCCCCACCCACCGCCCGGCCCGCCCAACCTGTCGAGAAGAGATAAGTGAGAGAGAGAAAGAGAGAGAGAGGAAGGGGGAGGAAAGATAGAGAGAGGTGATGACATGGCTTACTGACATGTGGGGCCCACGTGGGTCCTACGCTGAGTCAGCCGCCACGTGGGACAAAACCGGGGTCAAAACCGCCGAGGGACCTTTTGTGACCGGTTTTGTAAGTTGGGGGACGCCGGATGTCCGGTTTTGCGGTTGAGGGAGGATTTTGTATCTGGCTAACAAGTTGAGGGACCTTGCGTGTACTTTTCCCTCTGCAGAAGGGCCATGTCTCCCTGAGTCAGGCCTTCATGGCCCAACCGGGGGTTTCCTAGCTAACATGGACCACGTTCTGATCTCTTGACAGCATGCCGCATGCACGCCTGCCATGCATGTGGGGCATCAACTAAAAACAATTACAACTATTTAATTTAAGTATAGGAGTAAGCTTCATCATAAACAATCAACGAGTCCTGCTGGTGCTAACCGAACAAATTAAACCATTACCATGGGAGCAGCTGGTATACCTTATACGGCTATACCTGCTGTACTATCTTTGATATGATAAAGAAAAATTTGGACTACTACCGATACGAAAGCTCGTGACGGATCAGCTGGGTTCTGGCTTTGTGCTATGTAATTAGGCCCTCTTTGGATTTTTTTTCTCCTAATATCCAAATAAATGAAGTATAAAATTACAAGTTGGGAAAACATATTTTGCAGATTATTAACTACAAGCTGCAGTTTGCATGTTTCTCATAATTCTGATGGCTTGTGCTATTTTAATTAAATCATCACTAGAAATCAACGGGCGCACCTCCCCGACCGAAGCCGTGTGCCACTGCCACCTACTGCGCGCCGAGCTCACCCCACTCTCCCCGTCTCCCGCGCACGCCACCTGCTCGACGCGGCGTCCACAAGCCGTCTCGGCCGAGGCGAGACGCGCGAGCTAGTCTACAACTACAAACCGGGGCACTGAGAGTGTGAGACTGAGCTGGTGGCACCAGCAACGGACGTACGGAGTGTAAAATATCGAATTTGAATGATTAACACATACTCCCTCAGTTTCAAAATGTTTGACACTGTTGACTTTTTAGCACATGTTTGACCGTTCGTCTTATTAAAAGAATTTGTGAAATATGTAAAACAGTATGTGTACATGAAAGTATTTTTAATAATAAATCAAATGATATAAAAGAATAAATAATTACTTAAATTTTTTGAATAAGACGAATGGTCAAACACGTAGTAAAAAGTCAACGGTGTCAAATATTTTGAAACGGAGGAAGTATAATTTTTTGGTTTTTGCTATACATCACCAGCGTGTTTTTTTCCCAAATCGCACTAGAATTCCTAGCCTTTGGATGGACATCAAGATTTGTATAACGTTATCGGGCCCGCAGCCTTTGTCGGGTTAGGATCCGTTTTGGGTCGACCCGCTTTCGACCAAACCTGATCCAAATACGATTTCGCGATATTTCCGACACAGGACGGGGATTTTTTTTATTTCAAACAGTGCTACCCACTCTCAGCGCCACACCTCGGTGTCGTCAAGGCGAGGGGGAGAATCCGGCGGCGGCGATTCTCCTCGCCGGCGGGAGGAGGCCAAGAGCACGACTCCTCGGCTGCAGCCGGGCTCAGCTGGCGGGCGCAACGCGGCGCCCTCCGCTAAGATGTCGTCGAGGGGATGGGGCGAATCTGGCGGCGGCGATCTGCCTCGGCTGTAAGGGGATTCCAGCTCGCGCAACAAGGCTAAAAGCCGGACAACATCGCTGCAGCCAGGCTCAGCCAGCGAGCATGTTGTTGCGGCGTCCTCCGCCACCGCCGTGGAGACACGCTTGGAGTTCGGCAAGGTTGACGGCGAGGCGCACGCACCCCGCTCCCCTGCACTTGGCAAGGCAACAACAGTTGTTCTGTGTTCATCAACCAAGCATGCGCTAAATCGCAGGGCAGTTGCTGGTGGTCTTGATTTGGATCCAAAAAGGTCAGGCGTCGAGATCCAAAAAAGCAAGGTGAGCATGTGTTCTTTCGTATGTGTTTTGCCGCTGATTTGTTGATTCAATCTTTTTGCCCTTCTTCTTGATCTGTGTATTTGTTTAATGTATTAATGCTCCAAAAAAACAGGTTGGGGGTTAGATATGTTGGTTGGGAATGGATTTTTTTTGTTTTACACGAAGGCTGTCTGGATGTTGGTTGACACTGGGGACAAGATCCTGTGATGGCAGTTCTAGTTTAGGATTATTTTCATGATTTGACTTTGTTAGGTTAGCATGTTTTGACAGCATCTTCTTTGGAGTGTCAGTATTTTCTACGTAGCTCAGTTCTTAATCATGTATAAATGCATTTCAGTATTAATTTAGTTTCTTATTGCAGTCCTCAAAATTTTCAGTGGGTATTTGAGCACCAGTACCAGGGGTTTTAGAGCAACATTTTTTTAGAGCAGATTGGAGTTCCATGAATGGGAATAGTGTTGTAGGCAAGAATCTAATTAATAGTAATACTGCACTGTCTTTTCGGTTACATGTGTCTTTAAAATTTTCAAAAAAACACTTTATGGCTATAAAGGAAACTAAAATAAATCCTTATCTACTAAGCATGTTCTGTAATAATTGATTTTATCAACTCTTGCCAGGAAAGGATGTTCTGTTTTGCAGTAGTATAGGTTATGCTAATTTAAGTTCCTTTGTAGTTTTGTTAGCAACAGTGGATGCCTGCTCCTTTGTCTTCCTTTGTCTTCCTGATCTTTTTCTTTTCCAGGGAACTCTTGTCCAAATATTTTTAACTCTCCTCTTTTGGATTTTGTGGAGCATGAGAACTATAATTAAGATCCAGATTTTCTTTTCTGCTCAACCTGAATACATTTGTTCCTGATTTGCATCCTATTCCCACAACCCATTTTGCCGAGGACTTTTTCTTGTATTGTTCAGGGGGGAGGTGGGTTAGATGCAGGTACAATTTTGTATAAAGAGTTTACTAGTTTAGTTTTATCTTTACTAGCTGGAATATATTGAAATGAAAGCTGCCTAGTTCTGAATTTGGCCTAGTGTAGTTGGTTTACTCTGAATTTTTTTGGCCTGGAAGAAGCTGTTCTGGTTTGAAGATACCGATCATTGTCAATATGCGTGTAGTTTTGTGTTTGTTCTGAATTTTTTGGCTTGTGTGCAGTGGAGAAACTGTCCCGATTCATTTTCAGCATGTGTGTGGTGGAGTAGAGGCATATGCATATTTTTTTGTTAATAAATGTTTTATCTATGATATTTTCCCACAAGGAATTCCTATAAGGAATTGGGTATGCCCCACAAGGAGGTTGGTATTGTCCTGGCGGTGGCATGTAGCCTTGTGGAGGGCACTGTTGGTTAGGAGGATACCTATTGTTGCTCTCACCATGCATGTCCTTGCCTGCAAAGTAATATATTAGTTTTGTCAGCTGTTAGTTAGATAAAAGGTATATAGTTTTAACTAAATTGGGTAAAACTAAAATATTTCTGTTGGGTGATCGCTAGTGTGCATTAGTTCTATCCTAGTTAGGTAAAAGGTATGATTGCATTTAACAAACATAGTTTTGTAAGAAAAGAGAATATTTTTGTTTACTATTAGAATTCATAGTTTTGTTAGTTCAGTCAGAAATACTTTAACCTCTACCTTCAAGTTATGTCAGAAATATAGCAATTAGTAGTTTTGATAGCCATTAGAATTCCTAGTTTTGCTAGTGCAGTCAGAAATACTTTAACCTCTACTTTCAAGTTTTGTCATAAATACAACAATTAGTAGTTTTGTTAGCCATTAGAATTTCTAGTTTTGCTAGTTCAGTCAGAAATACTTTAACCTCTACTTTCAAGTTCTGTCAGAAATACAACAATTAGTAGTTTTGTTAGCCATTAGAATTTCTAATTTTGCTAGTTTAATCAGAAATACTTTAACCTCTACTTTCAAGTTTTGTCAAAAATATTGCAATTAGTAGTTTTGTTTGCCATTAGAATTCCTGTTTTTGTTAGTTCAAAATGGGTATTAGTTCTGCTTTGTCAGCAATTAGTTTTGTGGAGTTCTTCTGCTTGCTTCTTCTGTCTATCTTGTTGGACTAGACACATAGTTAGATGGCTGAAATGGCATTTGGTTAGCTTTGTCTTGGTCCCTTCTTTGTTAGAAAAGACATGTTTCTACAAATCTATAGTGATTTATGTATGCGCACTATAGGTCTGTTCTGTAATTTTTATATTCTCACTGATATACTGACAGCTAGTAGAACCTCTCTTTTTTTTTCAGCAAATAATCAACCTGCAATGGGGGGCAGGGGGATCAATGATGTGTTCAGCTTTTTGGCTAGTGATAGAAGTACATGTATATGTTTTCAGATATAGGTCCTACAACATGATAATAATTTTCAGATATATGTGCACTTTGTTTTGTTAAAAGCTCAGATATCTGTGCACTTAGTTTTAAAATCTGCATGCTCCAAGGCTAACAGGAAGCTATTTATTTGTCAATCTGCAGAACCCCATGCTCCACTACTATTCATCTACATTGTCAAATTAGATTGATATTTCCATCAATGAGCCACAACCCAGTGGGTCAATTCAGTTTGGGATCAAATAAGAAAGGGGGGAGAAAACTAATCACATATTTGAAGTACTAATAAGAACCATGGGACGAGAGACTTTTTGACTCAAATCAATCCAGATTTTGGAAGAGGCAAGTATTTTCAAATCAAGTGTTTTGATTTTCTGCGCTAAGTTCTGGGCCATGTTTCAGCTGTGACGGCTCCAATACTAAAATGCTGTGGGCTTTTTTTTCCTGTGCCCTATACGGGGCCAAATGCTAGCCCAGGTCTCAATAATGAGCTAAAATCTGGTCCAAAACAAAATGGGTTTGGGAAACAGATCCGACCCAAAAAAAAAGATCGCTGGGAAAAAACAAAACACGCACCCGCGCGCTCACTCGCGGTGGGATCGCGTGGGCGGGGATCACGCGCATCGGATGGTCAGGGATTCTAGTGCGTTTACAAAATTTATCACCCTAGTGACACATAGACAGTCCCTTGTAATTAATCTACATTTAATATTTCAATTTAGTGTACAAACATCGTGGATCCAACCATCCTCTTAGGCGAGAATTAATTAGCAGGCCCCCTACCCCCGTATTGGTGTCCCTCACTCCCAATTTTCTGTGCTAACGACCCCTTTATAATGCTCAGTGGATACACTTGCTTAGCTACTGGGACGCAACCAAACGCATAGCATACACAGCAGAGGGAAATGGCAGAGCTCGCCATTGATATTTCCAAGACGGCTGTTGAGGCACTGGTGAACAAGATCAATTCAGCCATCAAGGAGGAGGAGGAGCAGTGGCAGACCCTGAAGCATCATCTGGTGTTCATAACAGATGAGTTCGAGATGATGCAGTCCTTTCTCAACTCCGCCGATGGGGAGCTCGTGAAGACCAATATGGTGAGGACCTGGGTGAGGCAGGTCCGCAACTTGTCCTATGATCTTGAGGACTGTATCGAGTTCATCCTCCATCTGGACACAATTAAGCGGTCATGGCGTGGCTCCGCTTGCTGCCGTCCTGCAGCTAGCTGCGGCAAGGAGGGAGTAGCGCTGCCCGTGGATGAAGCAGTCACCGAAATGAAACGTACAGCTCAAGGCCCGCGTGGAGGACGTGAGCCAGAGGAACATACGCTACAGGTTCGTCAGTGATTCTGCCTGCCTCACGCTCACGCAGGAAAAGTTGGTCTACGGCTCCGCCATTGGCGCACCAGGATTTGACATCCTTGCTGAGGCAAGGGACACTGCCGCAAGGCGTACAGGCGTAGTTGACCTCATCAAGTTGATCACCGAGGAAAGCAACGATCTGCGAGTGATCTCGTTGTGGGGAACTGGAGATGATCTTGGGACAACAACCATCATCAGGAATATGTATGATGATTCAAGAATGAATATATGACAACTTCAGATGCCGTGCCTGGGTGAAGGTGACGCATCCTATCAATCCCCATGAGTTGGTCAGGAGCTTGGTGGTTCAGTTTTACGCAAACTACTCTTGCCAAGAACCTGTTGGTAGAGATGCATGCCCTGTCCTGGAACACGTGTTGTGAATCAGGGTAGCGTCGTACTTAAAAATAATTAATTAATCATGATTATAGCATTGTACTAGTATACTATTAAAATAATGGCAAGAAATTGTCATAAACATCATAGTTTTATGACACTTGCCTGAGGCACTCCAAAACATATCCTGCCATATGACAGTATATTTTAATTAATAGAAATCTGCTACACAGTGTGATCATTATTGTCACATTTGCAACTGAAACAGCTACCCTGTGCCACAACTCTGTGATATCCTATACCATATTTTTAAGACGGTATAAAACTCAAGGTTGAGTAACGGAAGCGACGACAAAAATTCCAAATTAACTATGAAATTATTTTATCAAATTCAATTCGAAAAAAAATATATAATGCCATAGGACAAAGTGATGTTCTGGGCACATATTGTTATTTTCTCCCACCAGGGCAAGGGTGGAGAGGACTGGGAAGATATAAAGTGAACGGAAGATTAATTAGGTCAATAGATTGATTAGGTCAAAAACTAATGTTTCTATATTTAAGGACTAGCTTAGTCCAGTCTAGTTTAATTTGTTTTTTAGCCTACTATTATATATTTTAGCGTTTGTTAGCAAAAAGACAATACTACAATCATTTTGCAACTAGAATAGTCATTTCTAACATTACATTGTATGATTGAAATAAGCTATCAATTATTGTAGTACTATGCTACACTTTTAAAATAAGCTATATAGTACTATAAGATAAAGTGATGTTCTTGGCATATATTCTTATTTTCTCCCATCAGGAAAAGGATGGGCGGAGAAGAGAAAAGGGAGATATAAAATGTTATACAAATGTTATACGTCGAAGACGAAGATTCTGGAGACCTGCTCTCCCAATCGCCGGTGCACGCCGACGAGCGAAATGGAGTAGACTACGAGCGATGACGCAGTATAGACAAGGAGACAAACCTTAGATTGTTTTCGGGTGTAGTAAGAGGCGGCGGTGGTTGGTTTATATAGAAGTATCATGACACTTTATCAGGGCGCCTGCACGTTCTCCACTTCACATAAATCGAACCGGATAAGTCGCGCGTAACTTATCCAGAGTCCACGCTACTCAATGCACCGGATTATTCGGCGTGTTTTCAATAACTAAACCGTTATTCAGTGTGTTTTCAAAAACTAAACTGAATTCGCAAGGATGAGGAACCAATTTTTGCAGACAATGCACGCACATGTCGCGTACACGCGTCGCCTGACCAGGGCTTGGCCTGGCGAGGCAAGCATGCGCGCTTATTCCTCTTGATCTCTCCACCGCACATGCCTCAAGTGGCCAGGAGATCATCATATCCTTTATAAGAAGGTCTAGCTCTTCTAGAATAGGTAAAGTGGTATTAAACTCTCCGTGCATGCCATTTCATGAGGTGGACTTTTATGATTTTCCAAAAAAATAATCTTTATATAGGCTTTAGCCCATATATATATCAATTCCAACTATACTTATATAGGATTTATAGATTGACATACGTTGTGCATGTGCCCATCATATGTTTTATTAATCGATGAATTTTTCACTACGCGCTGCCTTTTTTCACCAACCTATTTTTTTGCAATATGATTTGACAGTATTTTCTGAGTCACACAACCAACCAAACGAAATGTCCTATGTATAGAAGTTGACATACAACCAACCAAACTGTTTGTATCAAGCCTGGCTAAGGTCATACAAGCAACCAAACAAATTGACCTTTAAATTTGGTGTTTGGATGGGGCTAAAAATTTTAGCCCCTGTCACATCGGATGTTTGGACGCTAATTTGAAGCATTAAAAATAGACTAATTACATAGATAGATGCTAACTTGCGAGATGAATCTATTAAGTCTAATTAATCCATGATTTGGTAATGTAGTGCTACAGTAAATATGTGCTAATCATAGATTAATTAGGCTTAATAAATTCGTCTCGCGAATTAGCCTCTATCTGTGTAATTAGTTTTGTAATTAATCTACGTTTAATATTTCAAATTAGTGTACAAACATCGTGGATCCAACCATCCTCTTAGGCGAGAATTAATTAGCAGGCCCCCTACCCCCGTATTGGTGTCCCTCACTCCCAATTTTCTGTGCTAACGACCCCTTTATAATGCTCAGTGGATACACTTGCTTAGCTACTGGGACGCAACCAAACGCATAGCATACACAGCAGAGGGAAATGGCAGAGCTCGCCATTGATATTTCCAAGACGGCTGTTGAGGCACTGGTGAACAAGATCAATTCAGCCATCAAGGAGGAGGAGGAGCAGTGGCAGACCCTGAAGCATCATCTGGTGTTCATAACAGATGAGTTCGAGATGATGCAGTCCTTTCTCAACTCCGCCGATGGGGAGCTCGTGAAGACCAATATGGTGAGGACCTGGGTGAGGCAGGTCCGCAACTTGTCCTATGATCTTGAGGACTGTATCGAGTTCATCCTCCATCTGGACACAATTAAGCGGTCATGGCGTGGCTCCGCTTGCTGCCGTCCTGCAGCTAGCTGCGGCAAGGAGGGAGTAGCGCTGCCCGTGGATGAAGCAGTCACCGAAATGAAACGTACAGCTCAAGGCCCGCGTGGAGGACGTGAGCCAGAGGAACATACGCTACAGGTTCGTCAGTGATTCTGCCTGCCTCACGCTCACGCAGGAAAAGTTGGTCTACGGCTCCGCCATTGGCGCACCAGGATTTGACATTCTTGCTGAGGCAAGGGACACTGCCGCAAGGCGTACAGGCGTAGTTGACCTCATCAAGTTGATCACCGAGGAAAGCAACGATCTGCGAGTGATCTCGTTGTGGGGAACTGGAGATGATCTTGGGACAACAACCATCATCAGGAATATGTATGATGATTCAAGAATGAATATATGACAACTTCAGATGCCGTGCCTGGGTGAAGGTGACGCATCCTATCAATCCCCATGAGTTGGTCAGGAGCTTGGTGGTTCAGTTTTACGCAAACTACTCTTGCCAAGAACCTGTTGGTAGAGATGCATGCCCTGTCCTTATATAAACTAATATATATATATTTAAATAGTCATATAAACCCACAACATTTAATATTCGATGTGATAAAATTATCTATATATAATATTTTAAAACTTCAAAGAGAAATAAATAGCAGTAGCGAGCAGAGAAGGCGATCGGCAGACGATCGACACGAGCGTGGCTACTGGCGAGCCACGATTTGCCGACTTGCTGTTTCCGTTTGCGAGATGCCGAGAAGTCGAGAAGTCGCTGAGAGCGCAGGAGCAGCGAGCGACGTGACGTGATCGAGGCGGCACGACGCGAGTGGCGTGATGTGATCGAGGCGAAGCGAAGGGATCTAGTCAGATGAAGATAGCTTCGGATTCGTTGAAACAGGCCTGACAATGAACTAAAATTCATTTTCTATATTGGACTATTTAGCTGTCTAACTTAATATAGACCCATGGCACATGAACTAAAATTATACAGTATGTAGTATATATACTATATGTGTATATAGGGGCCCCTAGATTTTGGGGGCCTCAGGCAGCCGCACGGCCTGATCCCCCTAGGGCCGGCCCTGCCGCCGGATCTGGTGAAGGGGAAGGCGCTGCCGTTGCCGCCGCCGCCTCCCTCCCGTAGACGCACACCGCTACCACCGCCTCCCTTCCTGCCGGAGGGGAGGGCTCTGCCGCTATGCCGTCGACGCCGAGTCAGGGGGTGAGAGAGAGAGAGAGAGTGCAGTGGAGGAGAAAGGAGGAGAGGATAAGGACAAGAGGCCACCGGTTCGGCTCAACTCGATTTTAGGGGTGCCCTTTTTTTTGAAAAAACCGACACCTATAGTATATTGTAGGTGCTATTTTTTCATTAACTGATTCCTATAAGAGTAAAGTACACCGTGGGTCCTTAAACTTGTTTGATCTTCTCATCCCAGTCCCTAATCTCTGAAACTACAGATTTGGATCCTTAAACTTGCTAAATGTATCACACAAGGTCCAAATTTGACACGGCTGCAAAAAGGATCCGACTTGTCTTCCACGTGTACGGCCACATTTCAGGGGCTCCTCAGCCAGGCGCTCTATACAATTTGCAGAAAAACCCTCAGACTTAACTAATATTTATTCCATTCAGGCCACCACGTTATCGTCTCCAATCTTCTCCACTCCACTGTTTGCTCCGCCACCGCGCTGTTGCCTGGCATTCTCTGCAGGTGCCGGCACTGTTCCTAGCCATTCTCCATGGTAGCCACCAAACCATCGTCGTCGTCGGCACCGTTTCCCGCCATTCTCGAAGATGCCACCACACCCGTTGCCGCTGTCCCCGTCCCCCAAATATAGCGTGGTAAAATACCCCGCTGTCAGCACAATCGGCAGAATTGGTGAATGGCGATTATGAAAAAACGGACAGATACTTGATTGATAGGCTTTTTTTTTGTTTATGATGTGCAGCCTGAGGGATGTAGCTTGGATGGTGAAGTCAATGGCAGAAGTAGTTCTGGTGGTTGCGACCTAAACTAGTTGAGAAGCAGTGTGTTGATTCTGTACTTTCAATGTTTCAGAGTTAATTTGCGTGTAGCTTTGGATTGCGAAAAATTGTGCAATGATGATCATCAGAATATGCAGTATATAGATATGTACAGGTGTTGTTCATCAGAATTTATGCAATCACAACAATTCAGCAAACTCTTCATGTTCTGCAGAATTTAATCAGATCATCGAATTTATACAGTGGCAATAATGTTCATCAGGATATGCAGTACATAGAAATTATGTTTTGTTGCATCAGAATTACCAACGGCAGAACCTTGTCATGCTAAAAAACAAAGGAACATCTGCACATTTCCAAACGTCATACGATGGGTTTAAAATATAATCAGATCATTGTCCATGCATTGCCAAAGCAAAATATAATGAGATTGCCAAATATTTTGGGAAAAAAAAAAGCAGAGTAAACACAGGTTCATTACAAAAGGGTTCTTTAACTGATGCTTGATGGCATGAAACCGACCTAATAGCACTGTTTATACATGAAATCATCTAATAATTAAGCATCACTAGTTTTTCTTTGCTGCAGCCTTCTTTCTAGAAGACTTATTTCCATCAGGCTTCTTTGCACCAAGAGATGAGCCAGCAGCCTTCTTTGCACCAAAGCCACCTTTCTTCCCAGTACCACCACTAGCAGCTGTAGCTCTTCCTTCCTTGGTTGCTGTGGTTAGTGGGGCTGGTCTAGCTGAAGGTTGGCTGGACAAGATATATGCACTATCAGGTAAAGGTTCTGCCTGCAAAGCTCTTTTACTAGGTTGTGATGATTCTACAGCCATTTGTGATAGCATTGTATTGGTCGTATAAGGCTGAATACTTGGACATGGCTGCATCACATCCTGTATTAATAGAACAAGATTATTTGTGACGAACAGAATTAATATATATAATTGATGTTTGTAGAACTTATATTCTGTACATACCTGAGTAACAACAGGCTCTAGATCAGCTTCTGCTTCATCATCAACCAGTGGCGTGATCTTTCTCTTTGGTTGTTGTTTAGGCCTTAATCCTGTCTTTCTCAATTGACGCCCCTTCTTGTTATGGCCAAGTTGTTGACAATCGGAGCAATGCATCTCAACTCCATGCTTAGACATTTTTGGTCCATTTTTGCCCTGAACTTCTTGTGGCTGCTTTCTCCTACATTTCTTTGGCCTGCCAACTTTCTTATCATAAACTGGAGGTTTTACTTCAAGTCCATCTACTTCCACTTTGTTTTGTCTGAACATGGCCAAATATGGTAGCCATAAGCATTCAGGTAAGCCTCTGTTGTGTAACAAGCAGCTAAAACTGACTCAGCAGGGATCCTTTCATTCCTCAAGCATGAAATTGCATGGCAACATGGTATTCCTGTCAGATCCCATCTTCTGCAGTCACAATGCCTAGTTTGAATGTCCACAATGTAACTAAAATGCTTGTGTTGCACATAAAAAATTCCTTTACCAGCTGGGAGTATGAAACAATTGTTGGCCATATCTGCATTCTTTGAAACTTTTTTCCTAATCTTGGGACATATTGGTCCTTGCCACTTCTCCTCCATCTCCTTCTGCTTATTGTAGTACCTAGTCATTAGCTGCCCCTTGATCCTCTCCAACATACTTAACAGTGGTAACTCTCTAGCTTCTAAAATGTACTTGTTAAATACTTCACAGTTGTTGTTCAACAGGATGTCACACTTGGGGAAGTCACTAAAGAAAGCTCTAATCCATGTATTAGGCGACATGTTACTCAACCAATAATATGCCTCCTGGTTTAAATTCCTCATTTCTTCCATGTTGACATTCCACTCATCTATACAACTAGACCTAGCACATGCTCATAGCCGGTTCTTCAAATTCTCACCTTTGAAATGGACTTGAAAGTTAGAATAAAGATGCCTAACACAAAATCTATGTTCAGAATCAGGGAAAACCTGTTGGACTGCTGGTATAAGGCCCTACACAAGTAAAATAGTAGAATTAACAGTTGTTATAAGAATTTACATGTTAAATTGAACAATTCAAAAGAATACAGCTTGCACTTATACCTTCTGCATGTCTGTCATTACAGTCCATGGATATGTATTGTCAATGCCAAGATCTCAAGAAACCACCTCCAGGAAGACAATGACTCCACCTCCACCACAGCCATTGCAATTGGATATATGCAGTCATTAGGATCAATTCCAACAGCAGTTAATAGTTGGCCACCAAATTTAGTCTTGATATGACATCCATCCAAGCAAATCAGTGGTCTACACCCACTAAAAAAACCCCTTTTACATGCATCAAGGGACATGTACAGAGTGTTGAAACAACCATCATTCAAATTCAAATAAAAGGTACTCCCAGGATTGGACCTCCTTAACTCTGAACCATAATCCCATAGTTGGTTGTACTGCTCAACCTCATCACCATATATAGCCCTCAATGCCAACCTTCTAGCTCTAGAAAGTTTGCTCCTAGAAGGTGTCAAGTTCCACTCTCTCTATACTGTCCTTGCAAAGCTGCCAAGAGTCATCTTCTCATCTGTTCTGAATGTATCAACATACATCTCTGCAAGCCATTTTCAAGTGCATCTTTTAAGAATCCATTCCTTTTGGCATTCATGCTCTCCAACATAAGAATCCATTCCTTTTGGCATTCATGCTCTCCAACATAAGAATCCATTCCTTTTGGCATTCATGCTCTCCAACATAAGAATCCATTCCTTTTGGCATTCATGCTCTCCAACATAGGTCTTCACCATGAAAGTTTTTGTCCTTCTATCAAATGAAGCATATAGATTCCAAGGACATCCCTCTGCACAATGTGCCCTGATCCTTGTCCTATCATTTCTTGGCATCTTGATCTCCACTCTTTGTTTCAGACTATATTCAGTTATTGCTTTTCTCAATACCTCAACTGATTGGAATACCATGCCAACTTTGAAAATTGGATTGCTCGTGTCCTATGACCTAAACGATTTGAACTTCAATCTCACTGGACCATCTTCATCGCCATCATAGTCTGGAAGTTGTAGTTGTTCCTCATCAAAACCTACATCATCAGCAGACTGAACATCCATGGTTTTTGCCTTATTTTCACTGATTGTTCCCTTCTTCCCTTCTTACTCTTCTTTTTCACTATACCATTAGGTGATACATCATCATCTACATTATCCTCAAATAAGTCATCATCCCCATCATCTATTTCATAGTCACTATCCATAAAGTCACTATCATCACTATCACTTTCACTATCTCTGTCCCCCTCAACCAATTCTATGGAATTGACTTTGTTTGAATAAAACTCAAGAAGCCTTTCACCCTCTTTGTTCTCAACAACTGTTACCTTTCTTGGGCTAAGTACCTTAGGCAAAATCTCCACAGTGTCATCCCAGTTATTGTTCCCATATGTCTCCCCATGATCAAAGTACACAACAAAATTCTTCACAGTATTCACAAATGACTTCATTGCAGCAGTATCTATCTCTCGTGTAATCAACCTCAGTCCATCTGCAAGTCTCTTTCCTCGTAGCAACCAATAAGTCTTCACGCTATCTTCATAGCCAAGCATTGCAATGAATTCACCTATCCAAAGCATATTCCAACTTTGGGCCTCACAGTGATCAAACCAGGTCACCTTCTCATCTACGTAAGACCGATTCTGGCCATGCCCGAGAAAAAAAACCACCATGATGCACCTCAAGAGTAAATGTATCTGAATCAGTTCCTACATTGCACAATCCATCAACCAAAAATAAGAAAACCCGACAAAACCTCCACTAAATTTCACCAAGCAAAACCCTAAATTTCACTCAACCAAAAATTGAACATTTACTAAACCAAACCACAAGGACATCGATCACCAAGTACCATGCACCAATCAGTTTACAGATTATAGGAGAATTAAAAGAGCTCACCATAGTAGGGCATTGGTTCCACTTCTTCGCGCAACTGAAGAACCATCGTTGGACTTTTTTGTGGATGCAATCAAATCCACAAGCTAGACATGCAGGGGATCAATCCTCTCATTCGCCGGTTTCAACGTGAGGAAACCGTCGCCGATCACCACCGGCCACTGCCCTAGCAAGCCCTGGTCGCCGCCGCCTCTGTACGTGGGATGAAAACATGAACAGATGGTATGGTGTTGAAAGGATACAATTTGGAGGGGTCTTTTGTAAGTTGTATAGAGCACATGGGGAACCCATGCAAATGTGGCTGTACACGTAGAAGACACGTTGGATCTGCTTTGCAGCCGTGTCAAATTTGGACCTTGTGTGATACATTTAGCAAGTTTAAGGATCCAAATCTGTAGTTTCAGAGATTAGGGACCGGGATGAGAAGATCAAACAAGTTTAAGGACCCACAGTGTACTTTACTCTTCCTATAATATATTTAAACGTTTCGGTTTTTTAATAAAATCGACATCTATACTATACCTGTAGGTTGTTCTTTAGAACTGGCTCTTATAGTTGCTTAAAGGTGTCGGTTTTTGTGTTTTTAGCCCACAGAGATGGTAAATATGTACCGATTTTAGCACTTCCGACACCTATAGTGCCGGCCACTATGTGCCTTTTTGTAGTAGTGTACAAAATTTCTTGCCTCTATCACGGTAAAAAGTTTACGACCTGTTCTCTCCATCTCCACCTAGTGATTCAGTCAACTAGTAATGTTTCTACCATTATATATTTTTCATGATGTTCTCTCCATCTCCACCTAGTTATTCAGTCAAGTAGTAATGTTTGTACCATTTTATATTTTCATGGTTGTCGTGATGTTCAACGGCGAGCGGTGGCCTACGCCCCTCAGCACCGCAGGCTCCAGCAGCATGGCGGTGCTCGCCCCTCGGTAGCGTGGATCCGGCGGTGGGGCCGCTGGTTGGTGGTGCGACGTGGATCAGGAGGCACGGCGAGGATTGCTAGGGTGGAGGTGGGGTCGCCGGCTGGAGGTGCGACGGCGTCGGCAGTTTTTCTTGATTGTTGATGTTTATTGATGTTTGATTGTCTCGGATTTGATCTAGATGTGTTGTTTTTCTTGGGATTATTGATTATAGTTATGTGTTCATGGATTTGAGGCATCATTTTGGGATCATGTGCGCCTCAAAGGTGCTGGTTCTGGAACCGGTAATTTTGACTAGGGTCATCAGTGCCGCCTTCTTGGTGCCGGTTGGAAAATCTGGCACCAATGGCGGTTTCCCAACCGACACTAACGATGTTTTCTGTAGTAGTGGTTACTAGCGAGTGTGCGATGGAGAAGGGGTATTCTAGCATCCCTATCATTGGTACAGAGCTGCCAAAGAGGCCAGATTCGATGCCTTCCAGGGTCATGTGGCTAGATATGGTAGTACCTGGCTTGGCATGATCAAGTTTGGTCTCTAGGGCATTGGTGACTTGGTGAATTATGGGTTTCAAGCAAAGAGGTAGCGAGCTGGAGTTGACATAGGTTCCTGGCTAGGGAAGTCGACAAAAGTGGAGGAGGTAAGGACGCATCATTGTTGGAGACAGGCCATGGCTAGCATCGGCAACCCAAATCTGGGGGTGGTGATGACCGTGAAAAAATAGGAGCGATGAAGCCAACAACTATATGGAGGAGTGTCCAGAGCCGAGTCTTGTGGGTGTTGACATGCCCGACGAGGCGGTTGGATCAAGTGGCCACCAAGTAAGATTGAAAAGATCCCACAAGGAGATTCTCTGGCAGTGACACATGGAGAGCTCAGAGCTATGTTGGTGCATCAGAACCAATGCCCTCCCTATTCACATCGCTAGATCCAGTTGGCCAAAGACACATAGTGTTATCGTGAACGAGGTGGGCCCTAGGGGTGGTAACAGATGGACCAGCTAGCGACACGGCCTGTACATATCCGCTCCAAAGGGGTGGTAAGGAGGAATGGCACAATGTAGGTGTCTAGTGGTGGTGACTGAAGGCCTGGCCGGCGGCATGGCTTGTCTCATGATGTGCTTCGGAGAACATATCCTATAGCCAGCGCTGCTTCACCTATTCGATCTATAGATTTGAATAAACATGATTGGATGATGTGGATGAATGGAGATGGTTGGTTACGTTGGTAGATAACACAAATGAGCGGATTGATTTGGTTTACAAGAATTTACCACATTTGTGTAGAAGAGTTGGTGGACGCGTGTGAGTGCTGGGTATGGGTCGGCAAAAAAAAAAAATCGAGACCGAAAATTTCCACGTTTGGTTAGGAAAGCTGGGGTATGCATGGGAGCATTGGGTAGGGAGTGGCAAAAGAAACCCAAACCAGACATAGAAAGCCGAAATGGCATCATCAGTTCCTAGTTCGGTCTTAGGTTTGAGAAGATAGATCTCTTATTCGGTAATTTTGGTCAATTGCATCGGGTACCCAAACTACCCTATGCGTGAACAGTATCATCACCTCCTCCTCTTTCTTTCGCTCCTTATTAAGTCATACCATCGCCTTCGATCTATACCCTATATGTGAACATTATCCTTATCTCATGTTTCTTTCACTCCTTATTAAGGCATACCGCTACCTTCGATCTCTCATTCACCAACACCATTTCTAGTCTCCAGTCCATCATCCGGCCTCACCCATCCACCATATATAAGACCCCTCTCCTCCCTCGTTAGATTCCATCTCGAGGAGTGCATCTCCATGGATTTCATCCCACGCTGACTGTCCACCAAATAGCCCTTTCCTAGCTCTTTGTATGGCTGGCCCATGGCCGCCACCTGAAAGGCGCTTACTCTGGGCCCATCCGACATCTCTATCCCATGGTCTCCTGGTTCCACGCTTGTCGTCTAGCATAGTCACTTCAATGTGGCCAAAGACTGAGAATGAAAGAAATCTATGGGTTGCTAAATTGTTTGTACCAAGGTCGGTTGTCATTTTCGAAGGATTGAATTACCCAGTCCAATATCTTGGCCTAGACCAAATGCCCACCCCTAGTGCTGGGTGGGTGTTTGGGGGCGTGCCGTATAGTAGTCAAACTAAAAACATGGAAAGTATGAGCCAAAATTTAACATTTATAGCACGTACATATGAGTTATTGACTAATGATCCATAAAAGCTGAGCTTTCAAATGTACATGCCTTTACAAAACTTTAAAAGAAACTGATGGTGGTGACAGTGTGATCGACTCAACTCAAACTAGGACTGATGGGAAGCAATGCTGAAGCAAATTAAACCAAAGCAAATGATACATGTGTGGACATGCAAGCAGGGTGCATCCCCACAAAGCAGTACGCAATTACACATGCATCGATCCCCTTAGGTGGGCTTTGGAGCATTCCTTGGAACGCATCTCCTGGATACGTTCCCAAACCTCCTGGATGCGCTTCTTGATGGCCTTCTGTAGGTCGTCAACAAAATCCAGGGACAGGTCATCCAGGTTCTTGCGACGGCCGGACATGAGGTCCCAGATGACGAGCTTGATTTCCATCTCACGGGTGGTGCGCTGCAGCTTCTCCATCTTCACCCGTGCGGCAGCGATCTTCTTCTCGAGGATGGCCTTCTCGTCGACCGGCATCGTTGCCTACACAAAGCTAGTAATAGGATCAATCAATCTCTGGCTAGCTCTATGCTTGGTGTACTAGATGCGGTGATGCTGTGAGAAAAGAAAGCAACTGAAGTGCTCCTTTTATAACCACATTTGGATAACGAAGAAGGAAGTTATTAAGTGCAAAGATATGATATCATATCCAAATCAATTGCAAATAAAGTATAATGAATACATACTTAAAATACTACATACTCTCGTTGTTTCGTAATATTTGTCAATTTGGACTGGCATGATATTACTTTCGCAAGTATCAAAAGAGATCAGCTCTTTCTAGTCTGAAGTGCCTATTGTGCATAGGAGCCACAACTCTAAGTCTAAGGATGATCAAAAGGAGAAGTAGATGGTATCCGCCTTCAGAGGGGGTGAGAAACGTGCCAAGGAAAGAAAAGATGACCCGAAGAAGGCCACTGAACTTGCCGGACCAAAATTCTTTGCAACTGATGACTGCCCAAAAAAGTTCCAACTTGGCAAAGCATTTTTGCTGGATCATGCACTTGATGATGGTCCATGGGAGATGAGAAGTTACACAATGGTAAATGGACGCCAGCAAGAAAGGCCTAACTAATTTAACGATTCGATCACCGCCTGACTTCTTCACCGGCGAAGGTTTCTTCTGGCTAGATTTCGCTGATCTGCACACCATCTATCATCACGAAAAGATGGACATAAACTTTCTCAGTGCATTGTGCCTGTGAGTATGAATGCATATTTATTACAAAAATAAATTGATAAAGCATGTGATTAATATTAACAAACTGATTTTATAGGATGCAATACATGGATGCTGAGAAGACAAAGCAATCTATCGGATATCTAGATCCAACAAGGATCTGTCAAACATAGCATACCATGACGCTATCACCAAATTCCGAGTAGCTCAAGAACAAGACGCCTGAAGAGATAATGGAATATAAGAAGGGATTGAACAAGCAGAAACTGATTACTGTCGCACAGTACATTGGACGAGTCTTCTTACACTTTCAAAATAAAAGAGTCATCCGGGCAGCATACAACTTTAAGTAAGTCCAGTAGATTTTTTTTATACATATCTGTGTTATTTCATCCCAGACTAACTGCACCGTCGTTACCATGTAGCGATCATTACTTCTGTTTCATTATCTACCCGAAGTACAGCACAGTGACAGTCTTGGACCCCCTTGATTATCATCACAAGATGTACAAGCCGACAAAAAGTGGAGGAGATAAGGACGCAATGGTGTTGGACATAGACCACAACTAGGGTTGACAACCCAAATATGGGGTTGGTGACGACCATGAGAAATAGGAACGATGAAGCCAGCACCAATATGGAGGAGTGTGCAGAGATGAGCCATGTGGGTGGTGACATGCCCGATGGGCGGGTGGATCAATGGGGCATCGAGCAAGATGAAGTGGTCCCACAAGGAGACTCTTAGGCAGTGGCACACGGAGAGCTCAGGGCTGTGTTGGTGCTTCACAACCATTGCCTCTTCATCAGAGCCGCATCACTATATCCAGTTGGCCAAAGACACATTGTGTTTCCATGAATGTGGTGAGCCCCAGGCACCGTAACAGATGGGCCGTCTAGCAAAATGGCCTGCAGATTTTCTCCGGAGGAGGGCAGCCGTGATGTAGGTGCCCATTAGTGGTGATTGAACGGCTAGCCGGTGGCATGACCTCCTGATTTGCTTCGGAGAATAATATCCCATCGCCGGTGCTGCTGCACCTATTCGATCTCTAGATCTGAAGAAACAAGAGTGGGTATTGTGGAGGAAAGGATATGGTTGGTTATCTTGGTTTATTTATATAAACAAGCGGATTGAGTGATCATATGAAAATTTACCATATTTGTGTAGAAGACTAGAGGTGCGCTTGGTGGAGCTGGGTATGGGTGCGCAAAAGAAACCGAGGCTTGAAATTGCCATATTAGTTAGAATAGATGGGGTACGCGTAGGAGCGTTGGGTAAGGGGTGGCAAAAGAAACCGAGACTGGACCCCAAAAAACCAAATGTGATCATCAGTTCCTAGCTCGGTCTTAGGTTTGAGAAGATAGATCCCTTGTTCGGTCTTTTTGTTTACTACACCGGGTGTCCGAACTACCCGATACATCAACATTATCCTTATCTCCTCCTCTTTATTTTGTTCCTTATCTAGTCATCCCATCGCCTTCGATCTCTCATTCGCCAGTGCCGTTTGTAGTCTCCCGGTCCTTCATCCAGCCCCACCCCATCTGCTATATAGAAGACCCGTCTTCTCCCTCGTCAGCTTCCATCTCCCAACTCCTCCCGCCTCAGATTGCCGTTGCCTGTCCACCAAACAGCACTCCCCTAGCTCTCTGTATGGCTGGCCCATGGCCGCCGCCTGCCTGGCGCTTACTCTAGGTTCGGCCGTCCATCCCTATCACATGTGCTCCGGGTTCCACGCATATCATCTAGCGTGATCACTTTCACTATGACTGAAGAAGGAGAATGAAAGATATCATTTTTTTTGTACTAAGTTTAATTGTCATTTTCGAAGGATTGAATTACCCGGATCAATATCTCGGTCATGACTAAATGCCACTAGCGCTAGGTGGGGGTTTGGGGGCGTGCCATATAGTAGTCATACTAATAAGATAGTAACTATAATCAAAATTTGACATTTATAGCCCGTACATACTGTCAGGGTTACGGGTTAGGCATACCCTCTACCCTTCGATATACGTCACATATCGGTATGGTATACCCACGCGCATACGGACACTCCTGCGTACTCTAAGGAAATCCTTCACGGAGTCTATGGATAGGAAGAATCCTACTCGGACAAGACTGGGTCGTCAATGTATCGTATAGGGTCTGATATCTCCGAGTTCTACTTGGAAATCCCCAGATCTGCGATATAAAAGGGACCCCCCGGGGAGGACCTGGGGCATCGAATCTCAGAGCCAACACAACCCACACAGCCTACAAAGTCGGAGCCTGCAAGGAGCCAAATCGTCGGGATCTAGTCGAACCAACTTGACTACGATCTCGCCGAATCCGTCAAGTCCCATTGTTCCCTTGTAACCTCTGTTTTCCACTATATAATCCCATATCAACTGGATTAGGGCTATTACCTACCAAGGGGCCTGAACCAGTAAAATCCTCGTCTTTTGTTTGCTTGATGTTGTATTACGTCGATCCTTGTACCAACGTACCCAATACCCTCTATATCCGGTCTACGGGTACCACCCGTCGACAGTGGCGCGCCAGGTAGGGGCACTTGGTACTCAAGGTTCTACTACTATGTCATCCAGCCCCGTCGACAACAGCGTCAACACCAACCTCAGCCAAGTATTCCCTGCTTCAACGATGCTGGTGCGGACTCAAGTCGGCGAAATCGTCTTCTCGGTTTACACCACGACGCCGATCTCAACCGGTTCCCCAATGACCGGAAACGAGAACGCAGTGGCTACAAACCAAGACGACTCCATGTCGAAAAATCCTCCCGCCGAGACGGAGAACGGAACATCGACGACATCCGAGCTCGAGAAGGATTCTGATACGGCCAAACCTTGTCATTCCGACATGAACCGCGAGCTGACGAAGATGACTTCTGAAGCGATAAGATCCTGGTGTCCTATCCACAAAACCAGGAAACACACTTTGTAAGCCTGCTGGGTTTTCCTCAACGTCCGCGCTAAAATTCACGCCTGCAAAGAGCGTGGAATTCAGCGTATTTCTCAAACTCGTGATGTCTATT
This sequence comes from Oryza longistaminata, assembly GCA_009805545.1. Taxonomy (NCBI): domain Eukaryota; kingdom Viridiplantae; phylum Streptophyta; class Magnoliopsida; order Poales; family Poaceae; genus Oryza; species Oryza longistaminata. The sequence goes on from CM020189.1 coordinate 14,353,630, forward strand.
GTCCTATTCACAAGACAGAGAATCACGACCTCTCAAGCTGCAAGGTCTTTCTCAGTGCCATGAAAGCTCCATCTCCTAAGGTCCAACAGTCACACGTCCCCATCAGGGATAACGACAAGGAACAAGGAGCGACGCCAACTTCGAATTGATTTGTTGGGGTAATCGATATCGATCCTCTCGAACCATCAGTCTTACACCTTCTTGAAGACTATGGGTCATCGACAACGAGCGCGCCGCGGGAGGTATTGGCTATCGATGACGTTGGCACGTCAGCACGCACCAACGCAGAAGCGGAGAATCAATTGACTACTCCAGCCCAGCACATCAAAGCCGTCCACGCTATACTGAGGGAAACCCCCTACGATCCCGTTCTGAACGATGACCTCGCGCGTTGGACAGAACGACTACGGGAATCAGTGACCAACCTTCAGCAACGCGTTCGAAAGAGCCCTACCGCAGCGCACCCGGAGCAGCCCCACAACTGGCGATGCCAATGGTGAAAACCCGGAACAGAGGGAATCGCCTCAGCGAGTTACCCCTCTACCTCGCGGCACTGGCGGATCTCCGAGATCACATCAACGGCCGCCGAGAGGCACGACGCACACGAGACCATGTGAATCGTTCTCGACGTCATATCTCTTCACGGCGCCATGATAACGAAAATCGAGGAGACCGCTCAAACGAGGGCTGAGACCAGGACAACCACCACGATCACAACGATCGCGAACGAACGGGTGCCAGACAATACCGGTCGTGGACGTCGCCATAACGACGACGATGACGGAGACCGGCGCCGAGACAACAGCGGGAGACGACGACAGGATTCTCGAGATCCAGGCCGACATCCTCGTAATCGTACGCCAGAACCAAGCGACCCCGTTCATCATCATCATCCTCGTCCTCCTCATCGTCAGACAGACATCCACGAAGGACACACGATCGCCGACAACCCACCGCCCCCAACGCTGGGTGTAGGGCTTTCAGTCGCCCCTACGTGAGTCCGATGGCCTGAGAGATTCCGACCTGGAGCAATAGAAAAGTACGATGGGAGCACCGACCCAAAGGAGTTCCTTCAAGTCTACTCCACAGTGCTCTACGCTGCCGGAGCAGACGACAACGCGTTGGCGAATTATTTGCCAACTGGGTTGAAAGGTTCTGCACGTTCATGGCTGATGCATCTTCCGCCCTACTCAATCTCTTCGTGGGCAGACCTATGGAACAGTTCGTCGCCAATTTCCAAGGAACATACAAGCGCCACGCGATCGAAGACAACCTACACGCGTTGACACAGAACTCGGGTGAATCATTGAGGGAATATGTTCAGCGCTTCAACGAATGCAGAAATACAATCCCCGATGATGTGACCATGGCTACCACGGATGCAACCATTGCTCACATCATGGATGAACAAGAAGATATCGAGATCACATCGTCCAAGTGCTGGAATCCGATTCGGCCACCTGCTACACTGCTGACTCAACGGCCGCCGAATCTCCATACGACCTCCGTTTTTGGCCCATGAGTACTTGATGGAAAGCTCTCGGAGCCCTCTTTCCAACGGATCCAGCCTCATCTCCGAATTCCATCTCGTGTGGCCGGAAATCACAGGCACAAGGTGCTGCGTCACCTATAATGGGCCTATGGGCTTGCAACTTCATTTGGGACCTCGGCCCAGGTGGGGCCCACTGGGGTGCGCTCCAACCAGGTGGAGCACGACCCTAGGCACCCCTAGGTCGTCCTCCACCCCTAATATAGCTAGGTACCCCTTCAGGGTTTCTCGGGTTTTGTTTAGATGAAAGTTTAGCATTGCTACTTCCTTGCAGCGCGCTGTGTCGGCTAGACCGTCCGTCTGCTTGTATTCGAAACCCCAACTTATCATTTGTGCTCAATTCCTATTTGCAGTTCAGATTGCTTTTTATCTTGTTCTTGCTTGTTTCTTCGATTTGCTTGCAGGAATAAGGTTGATCTGCACCGGCAAGATCAACAACCCACGGAGAGGTGTATCGATCGCTAAGGCGCAACACAACGTCTAGTACAGTTGTAGTCGGATCGTCAACGTTTCTCCCAAATCGTAATTATCACAACTCACCGAAAGATCGGGCCAACAACAGCCTTGAGTGTCGAGAGGAATTCAGGGTTCATCACCCGAAATCACCGATGCTTCTGTAATTCGCGCCTTCAAATCCGGTGTCAAAGATCGCTATACTACCCAGGAGTTGGCGACAAGACGCATCACAACCACTCGGAGATTGTTCGAGATTGCTGAGCGATGCGCCCACGCAGATGATGCGCTAAGACGCAAGAACGATAAGCCGAAGACCGGGGGAGAGAAGAAACCAGCCACGGACGCATCTGAGTCAAGCAAGAAGAAAAATCGCAAAAATGGGAAAAAGGAAAGCTCAAGCGGAAGTCCTCGCAGCAGAATACGCAAACCCTCCCAAGCGCCCAGACCCACAAAGTAGCGACACAAAGAAAGCATGGTGCCCCATACACAAGACGGACATACATTCTCTGGAAGATTGCCTTGTTTTCAAAAAATCGCTCGAGAAGCACATTGCATTTGAAAAAGGCAAGCGAGTACGCGTGGTCGAGAAGGACGAGGAGGCGGTTCCTCACGAATCGGATTCAGCATATCCAGACTCCGACCTCCACGTTTCACACATCTTCGGAGGTTCCACAACGTACTCCTCAAAGCGAGAATACAAGAAAGTGGAGCGCGAAGTCTGTTCGACATGGCAGGGGGCTGCACCCAAGATGAAGTGGTCTGAGCAGAAAATAGAGTTCTCGGAAGAAGACCACCCCAAGACAGCCGTCATCCCAGGACGATATCCGATCGTGGTCGAACCCGCCATTCGGAACATCAAGGTAGCACGAGTCCTCATCGACGGTGGCAGTTCAATCAATCTTCTTTTCGCCAGCACTTTGGACGCGATGGAAATTCCGCAAAGCAAGTTGACACCAACCGATCAACCTTTCCATGGAATTACTCCCCAATCATCGTCCAGACCATTGGGCAAGATTACGTTGCCCGTGACTTTCGGCCAAGCCAACAACTTCCGAACAGAGCAGATCACCTTTGATGTCGCTGAATTCGATACAGCTTACAACGCCATCATCGGAAGAACTGCACTTGCGAAGTTCATGGCCGCATCTCACTACGCGTATCAAGTGCTCAAGATGCCGGGACCGAAGGGAACAATCACTATTCAAGGGAACGCAAAGCTGGCGGTGCAGTGCGACAAACGGAGCCTCGACATGGTCGAGCGAACGCCCAGCCCACCCGCACGACTGAGCCACCTAAGAAAGTGAGAAAGACAAACAAGACGCTGAAACCAGACGGCGCCATCAAGATCGTTCCACTCTCCAGTGCCAACCCCGACAAGACCGTCAAGATCGGGGCGACACTAAACGAGAAATAGGAACTCGCGCTCATCACCTTCCTCCGCGATAATGCCGACGTGTTCGCTTGGCAACCGTCCGACATGCCGGGGGTCCCCAGGGAGGTGATTGAGCACAAACTCATGGTGCGACCCGATGCCAAACAGTAAAGCAAAGACTGCGGAGATTTGCACCAAACCGAAAACAAGCCATATGAGAAGAGCTCGACAAACTTCTCAAAGCTGGCTTCATCAGAGAAGTGCTTCATCCAGAGTGGCTAGCCAATCCAGTCATGGTGCGGAAGGCCAATGGAAAATGGAGAATGTGCGTCAACTTCACCGACCTCAATAAGGCGTGCCCCAAGATCACTTCCCTCTTCCTCGAATAGATCAACTGGTGGACTCAACAGCCGACTGCGAGCTGTTGACCTTCCTCGACCTTACTCTGGCTACCACCAAATCAACATGGCAAAGAGGACGAAGAGAAGACAGCATTCATCACGCCGTTCGGGGTATTTTGCTATGTTAAGATGCCGTTTGGACTGATAACCGTAGGAAATACCTTCCAGTGGCACGGTCCAGGGCGCACTTAGCGACCAGCTCGGCAACAATGTCGAGGCATACGTCGACGACATCGTTGTCAAGACCAAGACAGACGACTCATTGATTGACGATATGCGGAAACGTTCGACAACCTCCGACGATATCGCCTCATGCTCAATCCAGAGAAGTGCACGTTCGGAGTAACGTCGGGCAACTGCTCGGATTCCTTGTTTCTGGCAGAGGAATAGAAGCAAATCCCGAGAAGATCAAGGCAATCGAGAACATGAAGTTGCCCACAAAGACTCAAGGAGGTACAAAAGCTAACCGGATGCATGGCGCACTGAGCAGGTTCGTTGCTAGGATGGGAGAACGAGGACAACCTTTCTTCGCTCTGCTGAAGAAACAAGACAAATTTGTATGGACACAGGAAGCCGAAGAGGCATCGTTGCACTCAAGCACTACCTATTCAACCCCCTGTACTTCGTTGCTCCCCAACCTAATGAAGAATTATTCCTCTATATCGCCCCACGCCATATTCCGTTAGCCCGTCATTGTTGTCGAGAGAGAGAAAGTATAACGACCAGTCTAATTACGTCAGCAAAGCTCTCCACGACGCAAAGACAGATACCCACAGATCCAAAAGCTGCTTTACGCGGTCATCATGACATCAAGGAAGCTACGCCACTACTTTCAAGCCCACAGAGTCATAGTTGTCTCCTCTTTCCCTCTCGGCGAAGTTGTGAGAAACAAAGACGTTGTCGGCCGCATTACGAAATGGGTAGTCGAGCTGAGCCAGTTTGATGTCCACTCGTGCCACGAACAGCCATCAAGTCCTAGGTACTCGCCGATTTCGTTGCCGATTGGACTATGCCTAATAACAAGTAGACAACCAGGTCGACAACGAAACATGGACAATGGCGTTCGATGACGCACTCAGCAGCCAAGGAGCAGGGGTAGGATTTATCTTGACGTCTCCCTCCGGAGATCAATTCAAGCACGCAACCACCTCAACTTTAGGCGACCAATAACACAGCAGAATACGAGGACTACTCGCCGGATAAGAGCTGCAGCCGCACTTGGGGTCAAGCGATTAATCGTCAAAGGGGACTCCGAGCTTAGTCGCGAACCAGGTGCACAAAGATTATAAATGCTCTAACCCCGAGTTATCCAAGTATCTCGCAGAAGTCAGGAAGTTAGAGAAAAGGTTCATGGGATCGAGGTCCGACACGTCTACTGCAGGACAACATCGAGTCAGACGACTAGCACGACGTGCGTCCAGACGAGAACCGGCTCGAGCCCGGCACTTTTCTCGACATCCTGACGAAGCCATCAGTAAAAGAGGTTAGCGGCGAGGTCAGCCCGGCCACCCCCGACATTAGCTCGGAGGCCACAAAGGCAGAACGCGCCGTTGCCGACATCGAGACTACAGACGACTGGCGCACCCCACTAATCAAATTCATCAACAGCGAGGAGTTGCCCGAGGACGATACAGAGGCCGAGAAAATAACCCGTAAAGCAAAAATCTACTGTATGGTCGGCAACGATCTATACAAGAAAGCGCCAAACAGGGTACTTCTCAAATGCGTCTCGTCCGACGACGGCAGATACCTCCTCCTTGATATACATGAAGGCATCTGTGGGTCACACGCCGCCGGTCGAACATTGGTCGGGAAAGCTTTTCGACAAGGATTTTTCTAGCCAACCGCCCTCAAAGATGCATGCGACATGGTCCAGCGATGTGAAGCCTATCAATTCCACAGTAAACACACAAAGCTACCCGCGCAAGCGCTTCAGACTATCCCTCTTTCTTGGCCGTTCTCGTGCTGGGGCTAGACATACTCGGGCCATTCCCACGAGGACAAGGCGGCTATAGATTCCTATTCGTGGTGATCGACAAATTCACCAAGTGGATCGAAGTAGTACCCACGGGGGAAATCAAGGCCGACAACGCCATCAAATTCATCAAAGGGATATTTTGCAGATACGGACTACCGCACAGCATCATAATCGACAACGGCTCCCAGTTCATCAGCGCCGATTTCCAGGATTACTGCATCGGGCTAGGGGTCAAAATATGCCTCGCCTCGGTCTCTCACCCTCAAAGCAACGGACAAGTCAAGCGGGCAAACGGCATAGTATTACAAGGGATCAAAACCCGCGTCTACGACAGGCTCATGTCACATGACGAAAAATTGGTCGAAGAACTCCCATCAGTATTATGGGCCGTACGCACCACACCGACAACGTCTAACAAGGAAACACCCTTCTTCCTCGTGTACGGCTCCGAGGCCATGCTCCCCAGCGAGCTAGGACATCAGAGTACACGAGTACAAAAGTACTCCGAAGAGGACCAGGTGGAACAGCGAGACATCGATGTAAATCTTCTCGAGGAACATCATGAATGAGTTGCCGTTCGAGCAGCCAGCTATCAACAGGCCCTCCGCCGTTACCACGAGAAGCGCATCCGAGCACGCATACTTTTGATCAGCGACTATGTCCTCCGACAGGTTCAAAGCCAAGTATGGCGGAACAAGCTCTCACCCAAATGGGAAGGACCTTACACGATCACACAAGTCTTGCGGCTAGGCGCATTCAAAATTGCAGACGGCCAAGGTCGCGAGTTAGCAAATTCTTGGAACATTGACCAACTACGTAAATTCTATGTATGAGTCAATACCATCCGTACCTGTAAGACACCTTACAGTATCAATAAAGCCTATTCTTAGGCCCATATTACAATCAAAGTGTTTTTTGCCCAATGATCCCTTACCCTGATGACCCCTAGCGTTGAAACCTGTCCTCATGTCCCTTTACGCCGTCTTGACAAGGCCTCCGAGGAACCTAAGGGATCTTCGGCTGGGGACGCCCAGAGCCGATAATGCCTTGTCAGATCCTGTAGAGATGAAAGACCATGTAAGATCTGGTCGTGTAAGAGTTCTCGCCGTTCATATTAACCAAGCCGTGAAATCGGAAATTAACTTTCCAACTTCACGGCTGGGGGCTAGGATCAGAGCTTATTCAACCAAGGCAGGTCAAAGGTCCAAGAGCCTTATCCTCCGAGAAAATTCCTCCGACGACAAGGCTGGGGGCTAGGGAGAGTGTACGACTCAAACGGCTGACTAAAGTCATGAACTGAGAACGCACTCTTACACACGACATCCAGAGTAAGAAACATTTGTTAAAGATAGATTTCTTTTCTATTACACAAAATACTTCTTACAGCCTTTACACAAATCTTTCGCTATATTACACCTTTTTCCTAAGATATCTATCACAGGGTACAAAGACTACCAAGAAGGCCAACGCCAGTCCATAGACTGGAAGATCTTCTCCGCCAACGGCGCCATCGACCTTGCCACCGGCCAACGGTGACATCGACCTCGCAAGACGGTCTATCTCCGCCGGAGTCCTCCGAGAACAAGCAAAACCTTCGTGAAGGAATTCGAGGTCCAGGCGCGGGCGGTGATCTCGTAGGCAAGCTAGCACATGTCCTCCGGCATATCGGCTCGCTCGACGGCACTCTTACTTCAAGGCCTCGTCAATACGCTTGCCGATGCCATCGAGTTGGGCACAGGCCCCGTTCAGCCATGAGATGTATCCGGCCGCCGACTCCTCGGGATCTCCATGGAGCACTCGAAGTTCTCTACAGACCCTGGCTATGGATGTGCAGCAACTCTTCAAGTACGAGTTGAACCACACCTCACGACCTCGGAGCGTTTCCACGGCCTGCTCTTTCTTCACTGCCAGCATGGTTTTCTCGAGTTCCGTTACTACAAATTTCGTCTTCCAATATTGGATACGACGATCTTGGCCAGCAAGGGCGCCTTCGAGATCTGCTTAATGTGATAACAACTAAGTCAAGCTACACACCTCTTTCGAGAACACAGTTGATCTAGTCAGGAGGGCATCAAGGGATGAATGGACTACTAACCTGAGGAAGTCATCGTCATCTCCATCTCTGTAACAAGGGTCTGGTCCACATTGACGGGCGACACATGTGGTTCAAACGCGAGAACCGGAATAATCGCCGGTGACTCGAGCTGCCCGCGCTGCTGGACATCCTCGTCATCAGCATCTCTACAAAGGAAAAAAGTTCCCGAGGTCAAAATACAAGAGTAAACTAGAATGATAATTGCACGCACAAAGGCGGTTAAAATTCAAGTTTTACACAGCATGTCTTGGGAGTACAAGAAGTCCTACTCTTCAAATAGGGGGAGAACAGACTCCCCCAGATCACCGACTTCTTCCATCACCTCCTTACGCGTGTTGCTAGCCGCACCCTGATCCAAGATCTCGCGCAGAACGAGTTCAGGACGCGACAGCTTTACACACGCGAGGACATGACACGCCCCAGTGTAGATCCCGTTCGACGTCTCCTCCACGATCCTGGCCGCATGCTTGAAGGGGATCTCCCCCATCACCGTCGCCAGTTCCGCAAGGGAGGATGTCAGCGAGAACTCGTCGGGATTCACCGGGATGGTAGACTTGATGCCGCACTCCCCGGCGAGTTGGTGCAGGCCAGTGTATGTGACCCGCAACGAGCCCCGGATTTCCGACAAGTTGTTCCCGAGTTCTGACATGCGGTCCTCGAGCCCCTGCCGTTGTCGCTCGTTGCCGGCCACCAATTCCCTCATCTTCGTGAGGTCTTCACGAGCTTCCGCCAACTCGCGCACCAGCCGGTCAGCATGCTCGTTCGCCAGCGCTGCTTCCGACCTCACCTCTGCAATCTCGCGGCCGATGCCGCGAGCACCAGCTTGGAGGAGGTGCCCCATTTTGACTTGGAGCTCCTCCCAGGTGAGGACGGCAGCTGGCGGGACCACGACCTGCCGCGGGATCGCTGACTGGGCCGCTAGGCGTCGCCTCTTGGCTCCCGGTTGCGAGCGCGACATCCGTCGAGGCCGCGGTGGGCGACGCGCTGGAAGTCCCTCCGGACTTGGCTTGCGCAGCCTTTGCCCGCGCCTCCCTGCGGGACGACCACGGGTCAGAAAACGCTTGAATAGAATCACGGAAGCCTAAAACTTCATCTACTTACTTCTCGCGAATCGTCACAATACGTTGTCGTCGTGGAGGCGGGGCAGACGCGTCTGAGGCCTGAAAAACAATCAATGCGAAGTAAGGCAGAATCCTTCTGGCTGCGCGATCTAACAACAAGATAACTTACCGAGGGGGTCGACGCCTTGCGACGATGTCCGCTTACAGAGGAGAACTTCCTCCCCTTTGTCGGAACATTGCCACCACTAGTGGTGGCAGCAGCAACATCAGACGCCTCCTTGGCGACCTTCTCTTTTAGAGACGCCGCCACCTGATGGTCCGCGAGCAGCCCGATGATGTCAGTCAGAGGAAGAGCCTACGCTTAATCAAGTCATAAGGTGATCTAGAAGGAAAAATGCGCGATGCTTATCGGATGCACTTACGTTGATAGCGTCATCACGTTCGGCCGCCCCCTTTTCACAAAGGGGCACGGGGATGTTACTCGCCGTTGTCGGACCACTGATCATCACCTGGCCAACACGGCGCTCCACGGCTTCGCTGTTCAGACCTGTGAATCGAGAACCAAATTTTGATAAATCAAGAGGAACGCGAACATAAGCATGTCAGGATAAATGCGAGGAAGATACCCCGAGGAGAAACCTGGGTCACGTCCTCCGGTCCGAAATAGTTAAAGGCTGGATGGGCCCGAGCCTGGAGTGGCTGGATCCGCCTACCAACGAAGTCTGCAACGACTTCATACCCCGACAAGCCCCGTACTCGGAGATCGTCGATGATGTCGATGAACGACTGAAGAGAGGGGGTCAAGGGGGGCTTTGCGGTCCAAGACGAAATCTTGTCCGGGTGTTCTTTGGGAACAACGAAGACAGGGTCCAAATCTTTGATCTGAAGATAGAACCACCTATTCTGCCAATTGCTGCGAGAAGAAGGGCACTGGAAGGGGATATAACGCGACTTTAGGCCATCCCGAAGTCAGAACCCGACGCAACCAGATACCCTGTTGGACTCCATCCAACGCAGTTCATAGTAAGAGCGAAAGAGATCAAGGAAAGGCTCTACCCCAATGTAGGCCTCGCAGAGATGAGAAAAGATGCTAAGAAAGGCGATAGAATTGGGGTTCAAATGGAGAAGAGAAAGACCATAGAAGTTCAAAACCAGGAGAAGAAATTCGGAAGGCGGAGGGAGAAAACTGCAGAGAATATAGTCTTCGATCGCAACCATGCGACCTAAGATGGGCTGGGGATTAGTACCTCCTGCTTCCCTTTCCATGGTTCCGCGACCGGGAAGGGCGCCGTCTTCTTGAAGCTTCTTCAGCAACGCACTGGTGGAGGATGATTTGCCGAGGTCCATCGCTAATCGGAGATCGCCAGAAAAAGGGCTCGGGTCGATGAACTAGGATTTCTTGTGGCAGCAAAGAAGGCGAAGAGCACTTGCAGGCGGAATGTTTTCTGCATGGTGGACGGACTTCAAAATGGGTCCCCAAAATTCCTTTAAATAGGCGCACTACCGACGGTGCGAATTCCAAGGAACAGAGAGAGATGCACGCTGGAAATTTCTGGTTCCGTTACGCGTGGCGGTTTTTTGGACTTCAGTTTAAATCCGCTCGTGACCGTTGGGCTTCAAATGGCGCGCTCGACTACGTCCTGTCTCCGCGGTCCTCACAGCGGGAACGACAACAGTCTCGACGCCCGAAGTCGCGAATGGTTACACGAGCTCATTTTAAGTAGAAGTCGGGGGCAACTGTCAGGGTTACGGGTTAGGCATACCCTCTACCCTTCGGTATACGTCACATATCGGTATGGTATACCCACGCGTATACGGATACTTCCTGCGTACTCTAAGGAAATCCTTCACGGAGTCTATGGATGGGAAGAATCCTACTCGGACAAGACTGGGTCGTCAATGTATCGTATAGGGTCTGATATCTCCGAGTTCTACTTGGAAACCCCCAGATCTTCGATATAAAAGGGACCCCCCGGGGAGGACCTGGGGCATCGAATCTCAGAGCCAACACAACCCACACAGTCTACGAAGTCGGAACCTGCAAGGAACCAAATCGTCGGGATCTAGTCGAACCAACTCGACTACGATCTCGCCGAATCCGTCAAGTCCCATTTTTCCCTTTGTAACCTGTGTTTTTCACTATATAATCCCGTATCAACTGGATTAGGGCTATTACCTACCAAGGGGCCTGAACCAGTATAATCCTCGTCTTTTGTTTGCTTGATGTCGTATTACGTAGATCCTTGTACCAACGTACCCCAATACCCTCTATAGCCCTTACAAAAGTTTAAAAGAAACTGGTGGTGGTGATGGTGTGATCGACTTTATGACAAGCAATGTCGAAGGGAATTAAACCAAAGCAAATGATACATGTGCAGACATGCATGGAGGGCGCATCCACACCAAGCACTACACAATTACGCATGCATTGATCCTTCAGGTGGGCTTGGAGGAATCCATGGAACGAAGCTCCCGGATACGTTTCCGTATCTCCAGGTGGTACTTCACGATAGCCATCTGGACATCCTGGAGGATGTCCACGGTCAGGTCATCCAAGTTGTTGCGACGGCCTGACATGAGGTCGCAGACGATGAGCTTGATCTGCAACTCACGGTTCTTGCGTCGCAATTCCTCCAGCCTCGCTGTTCCGGCGGCGAGCTGCTGCTCGAGGATGGTCTTCTCGTCGTCCAGCAGCGTTGCCTTCACAAAACAAGTAATGGGATCGATCGACCTCTAACTACCTCTATGTTTGGTGTATTTGATGGGGTGATGTTGTGAGAAGAAAAAGCGACTAAGGCGCTACTTTTATAGCCACATCTGGGTGACAAAGAAGGAAGTTATTAAGTGCAAAGATTTGATATCATATCCAAATTAATTGCAAATAAAAGTATAATGAGTATATACTTAAAATACTACGTACACCCGCTGTTTTGTAATTTTTATCAATTTTAACTGGCATTGTATTACATTCACAAGTATTAAGAGGTCAACTCTTTCGGGTTGTAAATATTTGACAGTGATAACGATATTTGAGAGGGAGCACAAATCGGGTGTACGGTGCTGCTTCACGGCTTATATGAAAATGCTGCACCTCTAGATAAAAAAATGTTGCAAATGATTAAAATGGTGAAACATAGTTGCATAAAGATTAAACATTTCACTCATGCGCTAGAAACATCAGGATTCAACTGTTGAAACATCAACAGATGCACAAGTATCGGAGTAAAAAAAATGAAAGACCATAAGAATCTCTACTTAAACATTCCGATCAATCACAAAGAAACATATAAAACATGTGAGCTGAAACATCGGAAAATTACAAAATGTACCAGTGTAGATCTCTCCCTAGTCGCCTGATCAGAGCTTCTATTGATGAACATGTCAGCTATGATGTGGAGACCCGGTGCTCCATACCTTGGATGACCATACCTTCCTTGTCATTAGAGACAACGGCAATGACCATCTCCTTCTCTGTCGCTTCTTTGACATGGTGGTGCCGTCCCCTCCTCCTCTCTGCTGGTGGCCTCCTAGAAGTCATGGCTTCCTTGGCGAATCATTGTGCATCACCAGCTTCTTGCTTATTCCGCCATGACAGTTGTCCTCCCCACCACCATCACCGCCGGCGACCACAGAAGTGGCATGCTGTTGTCACCGTGCCCCGCTTCAGTATATGCAGTGTTAGGATTGAGAGACACTAGAAGAGATGAGAAGGCTCTTGTGTGCTAGCTGGTGTTACTGGGAACTGATGTTGGAGATAGGTCCTAATGATCAGTAAATGAATGCAATGTGATGCAACCTTGTGTGCTAGCCAGTAATTGGTGTAAATTGTGATGGAAATAAGAGTAAATGAATTACAGGTAGACAAGAAAAACAACGCTCACTGCATAAGTTATATCAGGCCTTGTGTGACTTAAATAGATCAACCGTCCCACAAGTCTTTGATACCTCTCCTTGTTCACCTGATCACCGGATTCAGCACGTATATTATGATTTTGCTCAATTGGTGTAGAAGCCAGCCGGCAACCGAGCATACCAGTGTCATAAAGTAAATCCAATGCATACTTCCATTGTGACAAGACTATCCCTCTAGGATATCTTGCAATCTAGATGCCTAGAAAGTATTTTAGTTGGCCTAGATCCTTGACTTCGAATTCCTTACTTAAGTTTTCCTTCAATCTAGTTATCTCCATAGAATCATCACCTGATAATCATGTCATCATCATACACAACAAGCATAGTTATATGGCATCCATTATGGCGATAGAATACCGTGTGATCTCCATTACACTATCTATACCCCATACCACACATTGCACACTTGAAACGATCAAACCATTCCCTTGGCGATTGTTTAAGACCATCAAAGACTTTTTGAGTCTCAACACCTTTCCTCTAGTTTGTAATGTAGCAAACCCCGGTGGAATTTCCATATAAACTTCCTTCTTAAGGTCTCTACGCAGAAATGCATTCTTAACACCCAACTAGTAGAATGGCCAATCAAGGTTGGCCACACAAGAGATAAAGGTTCTCACCGTGCTCATCTTTGCAACAGGTGCAAATGTTTCTAATCAATTCCATAAGTTTGACTGTATCATTTAGCCACAAGTCTTGCCTTATACCTCTCAATTTTTCCATCTGGGTTTTGCTTCTCGGTGTATACCTACTTGTGATTGACCGCTTTCTTCTTGTCTGGGTAGGGTACAAGATCCCATGTCTCGTTTTTCTCAAGAGCTTCTAACTTCTCTATCATAGCTTCTCACAATCTTGGATCTTGGCTTCTAACCAATCTTTCCAGATTGCCACTGAATTCAATGATGCCACAAGGCCTTGTATGTAGGTGACAATAAAGAGTACAAGACATAGTTAGCTATGTTGCTATTATCATCACCTTCATCTTCATTTTCAAAGCCACATCTCTGTGGTGGTTTTCCCACCGCGCTTCTTGTCCCCTTTCTTATGGCAATAGGTAATTCAAATTATCCTCCCCTTCTTCAGATTCCTCTTCTCCTCCCCCTAACTCACTATACACCTGTATAGGACTTATATGATCTAACATTTGCTCATCAACCTCAACATCTTGAGATCATAGCCGCTCGACTTGTTGTATTAATTACTGAAAGTCTACTTCTCCGTGTGTAAACCTGTAGATTCTCTTCTTCACAAGGCTTTCTCCACTCCCTTTCATGAACAGGATCACCCACACAACAAGGAATTGATCCAACCACAACCTTCGTATTCCTTTATTGATCAACCTCTTCGGAGCCTAACATTGTTGGTATTTCTTAACCTCACAGATGTAGGTGCTTGTGTAGGTGATGTGAAGATGCTAGCGAAAGCCTTGCCGTGCCTTTGGCCTGTTCGACGACGACGGCGCCCGTGGGCACTGTTTCCCTTCTTGGAGGCGTTGTCATGGCGTTCTTTCATATCCCCCCCCCAACCCCCCCCCCCCACAGATCTCCAGGTGAAAACCTTGTTCCGATTTTCGGATGAGCGGCGACAGCATTACGCTTCATGTCCTCCTTGTGGGTGTCACTTCGGAGAAGTTCCAACGCATCGACGACTGTTGATGGTCTTTTTCAGTTCAAAAGATTTCATATACCTTGTGTTCGGCAAGGCCTTCGCCTTCTTGGGTCTGCTTCATTCTTGTTGTGGGTGGCACGCTCTTCGGTTGTTTCTGCTGATGAAGTCAAAGCTGCTCGCTAATGGGGTGTGGCGACGCTTGGCAACAATGACATGTTGCAGTCTCTTCCAAGGAGTTCTGGTGTTGACCGTGTGAAGGAAATGGCTCCTCGGTGGCTTCGCTGATGTCCATTGTTGTATGTCAGAGCTGCTTTTCGCTTTGGTGACTTTCGTGGCTTCAGTGTCGTTGCAGTTGTGAAGTCAGTGCTGTTGGGTCGCTTGGGCGGCTAGCTCGGCAACGATAACACTTCTTCTGTGATGTGGGAGCTTTTATGTCACTTTTGTGTTTAGCTTGGCAGCGACGTCCTGTGATTGGGCTCCGTTGTTGTTGTTAGTTGTGTAGCGGTGGGTTTCAGCCTGTTTTCATGTAATTAACGGTGCAGTTGTATGGTTTTTAAGCCCAATTTTTCTTATAAACTGGGTTAATTCTTTTCTTCTGGAACAAAGTTCCGCCTTAGGTTTCAAAAAACTAATTGTAGCAGTACTGCTTGCTTCTCTTTCCCAAGCCTGCTCCCTTGCTTCCCAGCCGAACGGCGCCGTCGTCAGCTTGTCCTTCAGCTGTTCGCCCTCACCATTCCTCTCTGAGCTCTGATACATGAAGTTACTGGTGGAGATTTTTTTGGTTTGGAAGCCTCTCTATCCATTCCATTGCTCTCTCAGTTATACACACACTTAGACATACTCAGCCCAGCATCTTCAATCCAATGCTTCATCCTAGGTAACGTTTCCAGTTCTCCCAATCTGTCTCATACATTAATGTTGTACTGGTGGTTGTTCAGTTGAGGCCCTGTTTAGTTCTCACGCAAAAACTTTTCACCCTGTCACATTGAATGTTTGGACACGATGTATAGAGTATTAAATATAGAAAAAATCTAATTACACAGATTGAGTTTTTGTGTGTCATGTCGGATATACGAACACACATTTGAAGTATTAAACGTAGTCTAATAATAAAATAAATTACAGAATCCACCTGTAAACTGCAAGACACAAATTTATTAAGCCTAATTAATCCGTCAATAGCAAATGTTTACTGTAGCACTACATTGGCAAATAATGGAGCAACTAGGCTTAAAAGATCCATCTCGCAATTTACACGCGATCTGTGTAATTAGTTTTTTCTATATTTAATACTTCATGTATGTATCCAAATATTCAATATGACAGGGTGAAAAAACTTGCCGGGAGATCTAAACAGGCCCTTAGGGCATCTACAATGTGAGACATTCCTAGAGTGTCCTCACTATCTGAGAACACTCGTAAGGGAACTCAGCTCGCAATGCAGGACACCCCTGGATGGGATCCTCAAAATCTGAAGCAACTTAATAGAGACACTCCAACCCACAATGGGTATCCCAGCCCACAAAGCCCCATATTTATTTTTATTACCCTACCCCTAATCTCTCTCTCCCGCCCCTCTTCTCTTTTTTTCACCGCCTCACGGGCCTCTCCCTCTTGCCGCCGCACTTGCCTCTCCCTCTCGCTGCCGCCGCCGCTCGCCTCTCCCATCGCCGGCGGCCGCGAGGACGAAGTTGGAGGGCCGCCTCTCCCGTAGCCGCTCGTGCCGTCCTCCCCGGCATCCTCCCTCTGGCGCCGTCGTCCGTCGGGGGTGCCAGATCCAGCGCCGTAGTGGGCGGATCTGGGCCCCCCGCGGCCAAATCGGGAGGATACGGGGGCGGGCACAGCGCCGGCGGTGGTGGGCACGGCGCCGGCGTTGGCGAGCGGCGCCCGGATCTAGTCGACAGTCGCGGATCCATCGTCGTCATTGCGGATCCATCGTCGCCGTCGGAGGTCACGTGCCGCGCTGCCGGATCCATCTCTCTCTCCTCTCTCTCTCTCGTCGTGGGGTCGTCGCTGGATGCCGTGTGCCGCGCCGCCACCCTTCTTCCTCCGCCCGTCGCCGTCGCGGGGTCGTCACCTACTCCCAACGACGAGGGCGAGGGGTGGAACGGTAAAATGTGAGGTGGGAGCGGTGTCCATGGGACACTCACCTAGCCACGCCCTCTGCAATGCGTCTCCTAGCTCGGTGTCTCAGCAAAAGGCTGGTGAGGAACACAACCCCCAGCGAGGTGCCGCGCGCCTGGCTGAGGAGACGGGTCCAGCTGAAAAGCTAACGGGAGGGTAACGACTGCCCATTGCTGATGGCCTTATATCCTACTAGTGTCGTTGCTTTCTCCTACAATTTGACCCTTCCGTAAAATAAAAAGGAAGAAGAAAAATATCTAGTTTACTGTTATTACCAATTTACTCAACAAGATCCGTCAAGCTGTTTCTATCATTGGGGGTCAGTCAGTGATGAAGGAGAGCTTCCGGGACTATTGCCGAGCAATGGATAAACCTGTGAGAATGTTTGGCATTGATGTGAAACACAGGTGGAACACGACATAGCTCATGTTGCGTCAACTGAAAGGGTATGAGGAAAAAATTTATGTTTTCATCGATTCATTGCACTTTAGAAGTAATGATACTGATGAGGATGGTGATGGTGAGATTTTGCTTCATATTGAGGAAGAATGGGGCATAGCAACACGTCTAAGTATATTCCTAAAGCCTTTTTATAAAGCTATAGTCCACCTATCTAGAATTTACTATTCTACTTCTTGTTTGGTGCTTGAATGTCTTTGGAAATTGTCCCTTGTGTTTCAAGAAAACCGACATTATAGAGTTTTAGCTTATGTTGTTCAACCTATGGAAGAAAAATTTCTCAAATACTACACTGCTATTCCACACCTTTGTTGTTTTGCTTTGGTACTTGATCCTCGTAAAAAGTTGGAGGTCATGGAGGCTGCTTTCATATCAATAGGTGATGCAATGGGTCTTGATTATTCTGAAGCTTATCAACATACTAGAGATAAGTTGTTCAGGGTTTTTTGTTTGTACTAAACTAAGTTAAGTGTTACTCTCGGGTGCCTAAGGAAACCCCACAAAAAAAAGCAAACCAAATCAAGTGTAATGAATTTGTGGAAGAAGATTAGGGGCAAGGAACAAGCCTCCTCATTAGGTAGCACTGTAGCAGGTTAAATTGGAATCCAGATACAGAGCTTAACCATTACCTCAACACCAATCACACATAACATGATCAAACACTGGATGGTGAAGATGTTGATCTACTTGAGTAGTGGAAAGAGAGAGAACACTCTTCCTGTGCTAGCTCACTTTGCACGCGGACGTTCTATTGGTTCTGGCTTCCTCTGTCTCTTCGGGCGGCGGCGCGGTGCGGCAGTGGTGGCGGGTGATCTGGCGGAGATCTTAAAACATATCTAATGATCTAAAATTTAAAAGATGGGAGGTGAGATTTTCTATCAATAGAAGTATAGACAGGCTGTTGTTATTTTCAACGCAATTGCTTCATCCAGTCCATGTTTCCAGTTCTCCTAATATGTGTCCTTGTGGTTGTTTGGTTGAGAATCAAGTGGGATCGTAACAATAATGCAAATTCCTTTATGAGTTGACATTTATTTTGTCCTACACAACAAGTTCTCTAATTTATAATATCCTACTAGCACCGTTGCTTTCTCCTACAATTTGACCCTTCCATAAAATAAAACGGAAAAAAAAAATCCAGTTTCTACTGCAACTTTGCAGTTCTGCAACACACACTATCTAGCTAAGCTGCCGTTCCTCGACTAACCCAAGAAATGGCCGGACTGTTCGCGTCCTCGGCCGTGAAATGGGCCATCGACAACATCTCCTCCCTGCTGCCGCCGGCGGCGGGGTCGAGCCAGGGCCTGGACGTGCTGGAGGAGCTCCGGAAGCTGGAGCGGACCAAACGGCGGATCCACGCCACGCTGCACGACGCGGAGCAGCGCTGGAACATCCGCGAGGAGTCCGCCAAGCTGCGGCTGGAGGAGCTCAAGGAGCTCGCCTACGACGCCGAGGACGTGGTGGAGGAGTACGAGTACGAGGTGAACCGGCGCAAGGTGGAGGCGCTCGAGCGCCTCGCCACCGTTCATGGCGGCGGCGGCGGCGGCGCCAGCAAGCGCAAGCACGAGGAGGTAAATTAATTAATTAATTAGTCCGGTCGCTGCATCTGCTGACGAACTCTATTAGACTATCATTAGTGGGGTAGTAGCACGTTGTCTGTGCCGTGATTAGTCGTAGTATTTTATACTGATTACTAGTTTTAGCTACTTTGCAAATCCCATTCAGATCTCAGGTGTCTGAAGTCTGAATCCTGAACAAACCCCCTCAAGAGGGATAAAAGCAAACAGAAAACTGTAACCCCCTCTTCCATTTTTTTTCCCCATTAGAAAGCTACAAGACAAGCACTATATTAGTATATTACTGCATTAGCTGGTTCAGTACTTTGTCCTAGCTGAATCAAAACCATCAAATGGAGTTTTCTAGTTTGGTAGTATATCGATTCCCAATGAAGTTAGCTCGAATCCTAAACAAATGTGTCTATAGGTAGAGACATGGAAAGAATAGTGAACTATCTTCACGGCTGCACCCAGGGTTCTGGGATTCGGGCCAAAAGGTCCGAATTTCGTCCATTTCGGTGAGGTCCGAGACACAATTTCACTCCCATTTCGTCTGAATTTGGTTAAAATTGTCAAATTTGATGTTTTGTCCGAAATTTCTGAAATTCGTCCAATTCGGTGGAGCACGATTTATATTTGCAATCGGATCCCAAAACCCTGTCTGCACCATAGATGACTGAACCTCCCTCTTTCAATTCTTTTTCAAAAAAAAGGTACATGAAGAGCAGTTCTCCACTGAGTCTGGAATAGTTCCAGTTCCAAGTGAGTTGGCTGACAGAACAAGGACAGTTATTCAGAGATTCTGTGAGATCAAAGACTACTGCGATAGTTTTAGTTTGTCTGATAATGATGGGGACAGAAGGATTGTCCCTGATATCAATGCTATGCGGCAGACTAGCTCTTTTGTATTTGCACCCAGAATTCTTGGAAGAAAGAAAGACATGGAGAATGTTATCGCAAAATTGCTCTCTGGGGAAGGCAGCCGTGTTGAAGGTTGCATGTCTGTTTTGGCCATTGTTGGTATGGGAGGATTGAGCAAAACAACACTAGCACAGCTTGTCTACAATGATCCAAGGGTACGCCAATCTTTCGATCTTTGCGCATGGGCTTATGTTTCAGAGTGTTTTGATGTTCACAACCTAACACGCAAGATCATCAGTTCTCTAACCCAGAGTAACTGTGATCATATACAATCTGGTGATCTACAGGGAGCATTGGCCAACGAGATAAAGGACAAGAGGGTTTTCCTTGTCTTTGATGATGTATGGAATGAGCGAAGCGATTACTGGGAGTTGTTGATCACACCGATGTTTGCTTCTAAATGTTGTGACATTATAGTAACCACTCGGAATGAGACAGTGGCAAGGTTGGTGCAAACAACTCAAATGTACAATATGAACTGCTTAAGTCCTGACGAGAGTTGGTCATTGTTCAAGCAAACAGCATTTACTGAGCAAGAAAATATCAGTCCAGCAAACCTTGTAGAGATTGCTCGAATGGTATCTGAAAAATGCAAGGGGTTACCATTGGTAATCAAGACTGTAGGGAGCATATTGCGATTTGAAACCAATGAAATTAAATGGAGGGATGTCCTACAAAGTGAGTTATGGGACTTGGAGCAGACGCAGAACGAGGTTTTGGCAGTGTTGGAGTTGAGCTACAAGCACATGCCGATAGACCTGAAACAGTGCTTTGTTGCCCTTTCTCTATATCCAAAATATTATTATCTTGATGAAAACATGGTAGTTTGGTTATGGAAACTACTTGGTTTACTTCAAGGCGATGAAATTGGAAAGTTATATTTCAATGAATTGGTTCAGCGATCATTGCTTCAAAGTTCTATCCATGGACAGAAGGTCATGCATGATCTTGTCCATGATCTTGCATGCTTTCTTGCAGGGGAAGAGTTCTTTAGACTTGAGGAAGATAAACAAACTGAAGTTCCACGGGGCGCTCGATACATGTCGATAATGCCAAGATCACTATGTAGGAAGAGAATTCAAATATCAAATGCCTCGCAATCTCTCAGAGCCATCATAGTGATAATGGGTGATATTGATATCGTAAATCCGGAAGTGTTGTTTACGCACTGTAAGAAGCTTCGGATCATTTACGTCGTACAGGGCAGTGTTCAAGAGGCACTACTTGACTTCATAGGTGGCATGAAACTACTACGGCATCTCACTCTATCAGGTTATGAATGTGCTGCACATTTATCACGTCCTAACTCTATGTCCCAGCTATTTAACTTGCAAGCCCTGAACATGCAAGCGTATACGTTACTTAAAATTGGACGACAGATTAACTTGCAAAGTTTGCCTGAAATACATCTCATGAAATGTGGTTGCTTCGTTGACATAAGAGAGTTGAGGAATATGAACAAAATAAGGAAGTTGTGTATTCGTGGACTGCGTAATGTACCTAGTATCATACATGCAGATGAAGCTCATTTACAAAGTAAAAGGAACCTTGAGGTACTAGAGTTAGATTTTGACGAATTCTTTCTTCATAAAGATTTCGTCGAATTGAGAAGTTGTGAACATACAGAGCATCGTGACGCTAATGAAGCTGCTGTTACTCTATCCCGAGGCCAATTACTTGAGAAACTACGACCACACTGTCAAAGCCTCAAGGTACTGAGAATACAAAACTTGAACCATGGAAACTACCCCAGCTGGTTGGGCAGTGCTTCCTTTTCCAAGTTAACTGAACTGAAGTTACAGGCTTGTCAATCACAACACCTTCCAACACTTGGTGAGTTGCCTTCTCTCAAATCCCTTGATATACGCCAAATGGTGCGTGTGGAACACATTGGCCATGAGTTTTGCAGCCTTGATCCAAGATTCAAAGGGTTCCAAGCATTACAAGACTTGCGTTTGGATGGTATGAATCGATTGTCAGAGTGGTTTGGAGTGGAGGATGGTGAGTTTCCACGGTTGGAAACCCTGTTGTTCTGGGATGCCTTTGAATTGAGGTGTCTACCATTGGTGCCCTTCTTGTCCTTGCGCAAGTTTACCCTAATTGACTGCAGAAATCTTGTTACTTTTCCTGCCTCAGCTACTCTGAAGGAACTAAACATATCGATTTGTGAGAAACTGAAGGAACTGCCATCCCTTCCATCACTCCAGTCATTGCATCTGTTCAATTGTCCAAGCTTGGTTACATTTGGTCACTTTCCCTCGCTCACCATATTATATCTAGACGATCCATTCAAACATGAGATACTTCACAGGATGGTGAATTCACACTTGTCGCTGGAAGAACTATCGATTTCGTCCAACACCTTGAACTCAATCTGTCTTCAGTCACAGAACTTGCCTTCACTTAGATCGCTCCAGCTGAGATGTCCTAATTTGCAGTACTGTGATACACTTGCCAGCCTCACTTCCCTCAAGAAACTAAGCATAGAGTCTTCTCCACGACTTCATGTACCTAATTCGCTTCGAAGCCAGCTGGAAGAGCTGTATACTGCCGAATCGTTCTAACCATGGTACGTATCTCTTTGTTACAGTTTTGTCATTTTTGTTGCATAATTTCAGCTTAACGTCCTCCATTTTACAAGAACACATATCTGATTCGCTGTCTCATTCAAGCCTGCAGTAACTGTCTTACTGGAAATAATGAGAATTACTCAGCTGGTTGGCAAGCAAGCTGGCTGAATGCCTGCATATATGGGCATTTATGTTCCAATTGCTATTTGCAGTGGAGGGTTACGGGTAGTCAAAGCTCAGTATCAATGATCGGACAATGGACATTAACAAACCAGGCATGGATTATAGCCTTTACGTTGTTTTTGAAAGAACACAAATAAGCATAATCTATAGTTAGTAACATTGTGTCCTACACTCTGTATCACCCTTGTTTTCATTGTCCGCTTCCATCAAGAATCATTAGCGGCCATGCATATGGATTGAAATAGACGAAACATGGTAGCTTTTCAGATGATGAAATGAACCGTTCTTGGTTTGTGGTACTTCTGTAGGAGATTTGAAACCATCCATTTGTGGTAGCACCGTAATAGACTGAAAAAAACAATCTCTTATTCGTGTTGAAATTTTGCTAATAATTAGTTCTTGGTACACTCCTTTATATGTATAGGGTGTTGGAAATATAGTCATTATTCGGCATATTTTGATCCAGAAATATAGCAAAATAAACATGACATGTGTAAAAGGAAGTGATCCATTAATAGTGGCTAAACATGAACATGCTAACAGGGATAATAGCATCTAGTAACATGTTTATCACTAAATAAGGAGAACACATACCTGAAAAACGATCTGGATCTAGAGGCGGCGGTGTTGGTGTTGCCACTGCTCCCATTCCCTCCTCCGTTACCGTTGCCATCATTCCTGGTATTGGTCGACATGATCCGGAGGTTGATGTAGAAAAAGCAGAGACGACTTGATGCAGAGGAAGCAGAGCAGTGGCGCGAAGGACATGCTCCCTAAAAACTTACCACCCGCCTACCCAGTGCAGGTACTCTGGTGGAGACAAGTGCTTAGGATCGAGGAGAACTGAAGCACAACACAGAACCAGAAGAGCAAAGAGGTGTTTACTCTGGGAGAACTAACAGAGCGAGATAGAACAAACAGTCTTTGTCTTTCGGCTGGAGGAAGAGGATGAAGACTCACAAGAAAGGAATTTAAACGTTTTTAATTAATTAATCGCGATTAATGGAAACAGAGTCTCTATCTCTCGACTCGGGGAAGAAGATGATGACTCGCAAGTGAGGGATGGAACCGTTTCTAAATTATTCCCGAAACACCCATATGGGTGTTTTCAAATCTGAGTTGAAAGTTTTCAAATCTGAGTTGAAAGTTTTCAAATCTCGAGTTAAAAGTTTTCAAATCTGAGTTGAAAATTTTCAAAATTTGACTTTAAAATTTAAAACTTAAATCAAAAGTTTTCAAATCTAACTTAAAAATTTTCAATCTGCTAGTAAAAAAATCTCCAAAAAAAATCTCCAAAATCTTTCCTAATTTCTATAATTAGTGTTAAGTATATATTAACTAATAGATAAGGTTTAAGAGGGGGAGGGGAGTGCTCGCTAGGTAAGCGCAAGCTAGGAGCGAGGAACCCGCCCATCCCCATCGCTTTGCACACACGCCAAAGCCCGGCCTGGCCCGGTGCACATGCGCGTGGCATTCCCACCACCACCCCAACCGGTCAACTGTGCACTCAATTAACAACCTATTTAAGTTAGGTGTTTTCCCGTTAGTTTTCAATGTGGTATTAATCTCTTTACATTAATTATGGGCCCTTGGAATTACTAGGATTAATTTGGGCCAGCCCATTCAATTCTAACACAGGGTCACACTTGTGTGGTTGGGGGATTTTCTGCTTCATACTTTCTGTAGATGAAGCAGCACAAACTATGCACATTAGTGTGGACCACCAGTGTGCTTATGAGACCTAACAATGGCTGTCATCAGTAAGATTTGGTCTGAAACTTCTGTGGACTGAGGTTTTACACATTTTTTTGAGTTAACAGAAGATTAACAGAAGGTTCAGTGAAGGAATACCATAGACCAGAGTGGAGTATAATAATAATATCTACACATCTGGGGAAAAAATGGGCTTAGGATACTAAAACAAAGAGATGTTTGAAATGGTCTTCGCTGATAATTGAATTAATCTGATGTTTGCAATGGTCTTTGCTGATAATTGAATTAATCTACATCGCTCTATTTTCTAATCCAATTGATCATATCTATTCATATTAGAATATTTTCCTAGCGATAGTGTAATTCATAAATCAACCCTGAGATCCATTTGGTATCATGGTTGTCGAGTCGTAAAAATCGAGTGTAGGTACCCTGGACTGACTTGGCGACTATCGACGACTAGTATAAGGATGCACTATATAGTCATTACTACTACTATATATATTGTTTCTTTAGAACACGCAGGAGATCTGCGTATCATTTCATTAGGATAGAGAAGAAAAGGTGTACGGTGTTAAAGAAAGACTCCGACACCCGCCCACCAAGGGTACAACAGAACATCACACACCCAAAGGATAAAAAACACAAACTAGTGCATTAGCAGCACAGTCCTAGTAAAGAGATCACGGAGCGACCAAAAGATGATTAAAGAGTTTAGCTATTTCTTCTCATTAGTAGGTAAACCCCTAATAAATGCCATATTAGATATTATCTAAGATACCTGATAGTAAAATTTTATTTTGAACGACGTCGGTGATTGTGGATAACTTAACACAAATTTACTAATTATTTTTCTTGCTGAAATAACTGTTCAAAGTTCCACCATGTAGTTGCATGCTCTTCAGAACCATAAGCAAGTGTGGGGGACGTAGCTTTATGTTCCAAAGTTATTGTTAAGTATGTTCATTTCAACCAGGCATTGACAAAAAAATAAAAATAAAAAAAAAAGCACGACAAACATGCACGAGGACTTGCACACTTTTTACACACTTTCCTCAAAACATTTAGATTTAGCAGCAAAGATTTAGGAAGGATGAAGATAGACACCAACTGAATTGAGGTAAGTCCCAGATTGTCCAAAGAAGCCAACAATACTGTTGTTTTTCTCCACTGAAGTGCAGAAAGGAGTCCCCTGTGGCTGCCCGAAAGGCCCGTAGCTACATACATTGGTCACAAGTGTAAGGGACGTTATAGGAATAAGTTCACTTGAGGTCCCTTAACTCGTCAACGAATCCGATTTTCGTCCTTCAACCGGAAAACCAGATACAATGGATCCCTCAACTATCAAAACCGGTGCAAAGCAGGTCTCTCAGCGGTTTTGATGGTGGTTTTGGCTGATGTGGCGCCTACGTGGCCGGTTTGACTTGGTCCTCGTCTTACGTGGCGCTAACGTGGCACTGGAAGAAAAATATAAAACTTAAAAATAAAAACAAAATGTGGGGCCCACATGTCAGTCAGACAAAAGGAAAAAAGAGTGAACCCACCTGTTAGTGGGTCCCACCATCCTCTCTATCCACGGACGATTGGACGACGGGAGACTGGGAGAGGGAGCGACCGACGCCTTTTCTCTCTCCCTCCCGGCATCCTTCCTCGCCGGCCGGCAAGCGCGCACGGAGAGGGAAAAAGGCGCCGGCCGGCGAGGGTGGCGACAACGGCCGCTGGGCGCCGCCCGCTGCGCGCCTCTTC
>CM020189.1:14379350-14422328 GCA_009805545.1 Oryza longistaminata
TGCGCGCCTCTTCGGCGGGCTGTGACCGCCCGTCGCCGTCGAGCCCCAGTGCCCCACCCACGGCGCCCCGCCATTGCCGGCCACCCTGCGTGTCCCCCGTTCGACCCATGCAGCGAGCCGCGCCGCATATGACCTTGAAGATCTCTCTCTCATGCACAGCACAGTGCACACACGATCTCACCACACTAGTACTAGCTACGTTGAGAGTGTAGTAGGATGAGCCAGCAAGGGATCTGGTATGGCGACGTGTTCCTGGTGACCAGAAGCCTCGCGGCCAAGCCCATCGCGCCGCGGGACGCGGCGACTTGCAGTCGGCGCGCGGAGAACCTCGTGTTGGGGAAGACGGTCAAGGGCGGCCCGGCCGCCGCCATGGAGTCCGCGGCGAGTCGTAACGAGGAGATGGGCGTCATCGGACATGACCAGTCCACGGACGCCACCGCCGAGCATGGCGTCAACGTCTCCAATACTCTCGTCCTCGGCGGCAGCCGCATCGTCACTGAGTTCGTCGCCGGCCAGGTAATCACACTGTTGCATGAACACAGTTCGTCGTTGCCGTCTCTCCGATTGTTCGAGCAGGATGATGGCGCCGCCACCCTCCGACTCCCGCAACCCTAGCTCCGCGTCGCAGACCGCCGAAGAAGTGCGCAGTGGGCGGGGGCCAGCTGCCGCCGCCGCCCCACTCGCCGGCCGGCGCCTTTTTCCCTCTCCGTGTGCGCTCGCCGGCCGGCGAGGAAGGATGACGGGAGGGAGAGAGAAGAGGCGTCGGTCGCTCCCTCTCCCAGTCTCCTGTCGTCCAATCGTTCGTGGATAGAGAGGATTGTGGGACCCACTGACAGGTGGGTCCACTCTTTTTCCTTTTGTCTAACTGATATGTGGACCCCATATTTTTGTTTTTGTTTTTAATTTTTATATTTTCCTTCCAGTGCCACGTCACCGCCACGTAGGACGCAAACCGGACACGTAGATGCCACATCGGCCAAAACCACCATCAAAACCGTTGAGGGATCTGCTTTGCACCGGTTTTAATAGTTGAGGGACCCGTTGTATCTGGTTTTTCGATTGAAGGACGAAAATCGGATTAGGTGGTAAAATCAAGGGACCTCAAGTGTACTTATTCCGACGTTATAACCTCAGACACTACGTTGAATGGACCGACTGTCCCTGAGACTTGCACTAGAAACTCTGATGGGCCAAGATTAATCTGCAAGAAACAGCACGAAACTATAAGAACGTAAATTTGATACCAACCTATAAGCTAAGAGGGGGCCACTTATTCAGATATACATACAAATCTAGGAGAAACTAGTTTCAAATTCCATGGTTATGCGCTTAGCTAGTTAATTTGTTCATCTAGGAGAAACTAGTTTGCATGGAAATTTATTTATCAAAAAACAGAATATTTATTACCTAGTTGGGGATAAGAATATGGTGAAGACAAGCATGGAGCAAAAACAACCACTATAATTCCTTTCTTTAGCAGTTGGTGATAACAAAGCTTTGCAAAAATACAATGAACCCTTTACAAAGGTGTTCATCGAAAATAGACATATATTTGGCTCTCTGGCAACTGTGTTATGTTTTATATACATTTTATATTCATATATATGGTCCATGTCAGTTGATTGAGTGTAAAAAACATATGAGTAGAGATCACAAGTAAATATTGTACTTGTTTTCTTTATATCCTCATAACATCTTATTGTAGTACTTTGTGTCTTTGTACTTAAAAGTGGTAAACTGAATTACCATAGTTCAAAATTGACTTGTCGCAGCTGTACTAATATTTGTTAGGATTCACTTACCTTGCTAATGCTCCCACCAACACCACCCCATATGGGTGTTTTGTATTGTTTGCCATTACTGTCAAAGTATGAAAATGCAAGCGCATCGATGATTGTGCCGCTACAAATCGTCACACTTTCTAGGCGTTGGGGTGCCGCTTTGATGTCAAATGTCAGCCTGCCATTCCCACCCCATGGGCCAATCTTCTTAAGATATAACTGATTGCACCAGATCATTAGATAAAAGTTAAAAAAAAATGATATCAAAGATATATTTAAATTTTTCTTGTGATATGTAGACCATAGACATAGCCCACAACAAGGCTGTGAGTTAGCTGCCTTATAGAGTTTATGACTGGAGTAGGGGAGGATAAGCCAATTTGAAGAATTCTCTCTATTCTTGAGAATGTACCATGAGATAATACACTATAGGGAGATATTAGGAGGTACCGAAAACTAATGTTATAAAGTGTGCTACCTCTTGTTCATTGCAGGAAAAATAAACTCTTGTTAATTTGAACAAAATTTTGTGCTAAAAACATCGTGTATTAATGACTGGAGGGAGCAGTAGTGATAAAAAAGATGCATGTGAATTGCAAGCAGATATTTATTTTTTTTAAAAAAAACATATGCACAATAACCACTATATCAGTGACCTTATCAAAGTACCTCCTTGTCTTCCTCTGCGATTTCTTTCAGGACCTTCTCTTTATCCCAAATTATGTGGTATTCAGATTGCCTGACAACATCAATTGTGGGAAGGTTGGGATTCATGCGTTTTGCTTTCTGAAAAGTAGCTTCAGCGTTGTCCACCTCATCAATCCTAGAATCTCGACAGTCAATTCTGACGGCGACATGTTGTAGAGAATGTAGGTACTCCAAACCCAGATCAAAACATTTTGTATCTCGAACTCTAAAACCAAGCTCAAGTTTCTGAAGTTTTGGCATAGCTTTTCTAACAAATAGCAGCCCCATGGCGTTAGTGACTAACGCAAATTCAGTTAAACACTGGAAGTTTGCATGATCAGTGCCAACAACCAACATTTCGGGTTCGATTTTGAGCACAGAAATGCGGAGACACTGCAGACTATGCATGGCCCCAAAAGTTTGAAGATCCTCCTGTCGGAGTATGTCAAGCAACATATCTAAGGTGGAGAGAAACAAGAGTGAGGAATTGATCCACCTTGGCGAGCTGGATAACTGACCACCTGAAAAAGATTGAAGATGGTGAGGAACCCACCCAAAATCTGACATGAACTCTGTGGACAATTTACAAGCATGAATGTACAGATCATTGACTTTTTGCAGTTTGCACAAGGAATCAACCAAAGGTTTCTCATAACTCTCATATGATGCAGCATTCACCGAAATGCGGAGCATTCTCAGTTCAGTCAAATTCCCTAGCTCTTTTGCAAAATGTGGAGACTTGCTAACATCTATAAATGACAGTGCTTGTAGACTTCTCATCCTCCCAATTCCATTAGGCAACTTCACCGATGAATCGATGTGTAGGCACACTAGTTGTCTTAGCCGAACAATTGTTGATGGCAATTCAGTTATGGCAGTGTGCCTTAAGTCTAGGGTATGCAAACAACCCAGAGATCCAATCCCTTTTGGCAGGTGAACAAGATTTGTATGTCTCAAAACTACACACCTCAAATGAACCAAATTGCCAATGCCATTAATTTGATGGCTTTGTAAGTCATTGCACCCTTCCATATCCAACACTCGCAAAACAGGGAATTTCGATAGAGGTGGCAACAATTTCGTTCCATGAGGTAAGACGATAAGTGATCTCGCATGAGATGTGTCTATTGCCTCCTTCCAAATTGTTAGCTCATTTACACTGTTTTTGAGGGATAACCTGCGAATCTTTTGTGGATAGGGTTCAATCTGCTGAGTGTGCAATGTTGTTACAAAGTTTATTTCATTTGACATCGATGTGATAAAATCGAGTACCATATCATGTACACGACAAACCTGTACAGTTCCATGTTTGTCAATGTATTCTGGTTGAATTATGTTTCTGTTAATTAGCTCATTCAAGTAACTGTCTCCTAACTTGTATAAAGTGTCCACATCATTTCCTGGTATAAAGCCTTCAGATATCCATCTTCGTACCAGCTGATCTCTCATTATATTGTAATCCTCAGGATATATACTTTAGATATAACAAGCAAGCTTTCAGATGGGATGGTAAATCATAATAACTGATAGATAATATCTGTCTCATATTCTCAACACTAGGGTTGTTCTCAAGTCCAAAACCAATTGAATTGTACACTCTGTACCATTGATGTACATTCCTTGGTTTTGTTCCCAATAAACTGGCAATGGTGATTATGGCTAATGAGACTCCTCCACACTTCTTTAAAATTTTCTCTGACACTTCCTTCAGTTGCAGGGGACAACCATTTTCTTGTAGAAATATTCTTTTGTAGAATAGCTTCTTTGAGTCATCATCAGAAAGTGCCTTCAGTTTATACATGGTGCCATCAGCATCAGAGCAGCAAAATTCAGCAACGTCAATTATCCTACTTGTTGTGATTATTCTGCTACTGCAATTATTTTCGGGTAATGCGCACTTGATGTGTGCCCAGGCTGATTTCTCCCATATATCATCAATTATAATGAAATATCTATTGTTTAGTAAAAGAACATTAGCAAAAGATCTAGAAAACTGAAACATTTATACACAAAGCAAACAATTCTTATCAAGAAATAAGTTAGTTTTCATTATCTTGTAAAAGAAATTCATTATCTTTTTAGATAATTAGTTGAATTTCATGAAGTAATTAATGAAATTAGGCTGGACCTCTTTGCTTAAGGAATGCACATAACCTATTAACGGAAAAAAAATGTTTTACCATGCAAGGTCTCTATTGGTAATAGAATTAATCTAGACTGGACATCTTCTCTAATCCAATGGATCATTTCTATTTGAGTGATATACTAACCTCAACTACTGGCAGTAGAATAACTTTTTCCCAGTAGTAGAACTCATAAAACAATGGTTCAGAACTTGAGATCCCTTCAGCTGGTGATAATAATACTAGTAAAATACTACTCCCTCCGATTCATATTATAAATCATTTGATTTTTTCTAGTCAAACTTATGTAAGTTTAACCAAGTTTATAAAAAAAATATAGTAGTATTTTTAACACAAAACAAATATATTATCAAAATATATTAGATTTAACAAAACTAATTTAATATTTTAGGTGTTGATCACGTGCGCATACGCATGCGCACATCACACACGCGTGCACATGCGCGTGCAAGCACATTCCCATATAGAAGTGGCACATGGAGAAAGTCGATAGTAACTCTCCACTGTGGTGACTTTCAGAAAGGAAGAAACTCATAAAGGAGATAGCATAGAGTGCACCAATAGTGTAGTCAATTGAGCAACCCCCACTCACTCATCATAAGGACCTGTAGTCCATTGTAGATTCCAGCCGAGAAGACCAGGAAAAGAGAAGGATAAAGAATGTCATATATCTCAGGAGCTAGATCACTTCCCGATGAACAAGTCAGAATTGCCTCAACAAAAATGGATGGAATTGGACCGAAAAAAGCCATTCAGCTTCGTTATCGATTAGGTATCAGTGGGAACATCAAGATGAATGAGTTAACTAAGTATCAGATCGACCAAATTGAACAAATGATAGCTCAAGATCATGTTGTTCATTGGGAATTGAAGAGGGGAGAACGAACAGACATCGAACGATTAATTTCTATTTCTCGTTATCGTGGAATTAGTCATCACTATGCCCATCTTTTTAGAGGCTCAAAGACGAGTTCTTTGAAGGAAGCAAAAGAACCCATGTGTCTCGGATGAAGTCTACCCTCTTTTTGTGCCGGGAAGAAGAATGAGATCCAACTCAAAGTCAAGGAAAGCGGCCTAGACCACTGACTTTTGATGGAAGGCTCCTGAACATGGATTGGTCTGATAAAGCCCCAATGAATGTTTTCACTAACACTTGTGATAAACTCATCATCAAAAGTAAATCCTCTTGTTCTTTGAGCCAATACACAGCTATCCCTACCGGATTATTATTTTCAATCAACTCTTCCAGCCCTAGATATCCTCTAACACACTCCATATGAACTAGCTTATACATGAAAGTCCTTACTTGAATGATCCCCCCTCCAGGGGTATCATCCCAGTAAGCTTGTGTCTTTCATAGGAAGGGAGCTGACTCCCACTCCCTTCCGTCCATCAGGGATTTATTCAAAACCTGAAATCGAGTTGAGTTGAATGGGTAAATTTTTTTATAACTTTGGTCAAACTGAACGAAGTTTAACTAGAAACAAAAAAGTCAAATGATTTGTAATATGAAACGGATGAAGTACTGGTAGAGACCAGGTGCTCAAGAAAGAAAACAAAAGAGAAATCCTGAGCGAGACATGAAGTTAATTACAGAGGAGAACATGACGTGTATGATGATTAAAGTACCTCTTTTCTCAAGAACTTGTCTGATTTTGTTGATGATTTCCTCAGCACCCCAAGTTTCTGTGCTGTCATAACCTCCACTGACTTGACGCGGTATACTAATTAAAATATTCTTCAGGTCAGGCTTAAGTGAGATTGAAACAAAAGCATGGCACTCGGATTGTCCTCGGAGCTGTCTGTACATCACGTTGGCAAGAGTTGTCTTGCCTAAACCACCAACTCCAACCATGGAGATCACATTCAGCTGTTCATCAGGCGAGCCCTCTTGACCCATTAGCAATTTGGCTAACTCCTCCTGTGGGCCATTTATGCCAACAAGTTTTGTCATCTCTTCATATATTGTTAGAGACCCACTTGTTTCAACTCAAGTATCAATAATCTCCAATACAAATCACAAGTATATAGGTGGGGGTGGAAGAAACAACAACTAATAAGAACAAGATTTAGAGGGTTCTGAAGGAATCAGTAAGCAAGAGGAAACATTGGTGGGTAGGAAGAAGAAGAGAGGGAAGGAGAGATCGACAAGGAGGCAAGCCAGCCTCCAGGTCGCCGCCGCCGCCGTTCGCCGCCTTGGCAAATCAATCTGTTCCATCCCCCTAGAAGAGCTGCTGCTGTTTCTTTTGTATCTCTCCCTTTGGATGTACTTGGGCCATCTTGTGTGAATTGAGTACAGGCCCATTAGCAGCCCACTTGGTTCCTAACAATCCCCTCTTCTTAACATTCGGCTTGTCCTCAAGCCGATGCAAATTGTTGCCACTGCCACCAGGATCCCAGGGTATCTGAAATTCTTGGATACAACTAGCAAGTCTGTCATCGTCAACAAGATTTATAGCTTGGATCATCTTGAAATGAAAAGGACTAATTGCATTGCTATTCTTCTTGTAGTCACCAACTGCAAGGAGGATGGAAACTTCGGTGCTAGCTCTGCATGGCAATTTGCAGATCATTGCTAGCAACTTGTCTGGATAAAATACATGTACACAAAGCCTTGGTAATTTCAGAAGTTCAGAACAAGCTGTATTCCACCCAACCACTGGTACCATGTCATTTTTCTTCTCCGATGGATGCAGCAACCTTGTCACCATTGGATAAATCACGGCATTGACAGATAACTCAATATCCACCCTTTCCACTCCATTTGTGATCAATATGAGAATAGGTACAACTCGAATGACATGCTTTATACTTCTTGAACAGCTCAGGACATGCAAAGCCCTCATTTTCTCTACATATAGTGCTGTCATGCAAGGAACATACCACTTTGAACAGTATGTGTACTCAGTAATTTGATCTTCACTTCTTAATATTGCCATGGCATGGGTTGTGGACCTTGTGGTAACACCAACTCCAACACAACCATTGACTGCTACATGTTGTATTACAGCAACCCCATTAAGCAAGTGAGCCAATAGAATTCTACACTTTATTCTGTAGATATCAGAGATCTGGCCAACCATAACATAATCCATTGGAATATCAGAGAAAAGTTATTCATGGTAGTCCAAACCGTAACAATGGTAAATTTACCCAGTCCATATTGAAAAGATATATTTAAGTGTGGTCTAAATTGAAACTTGGGTAATAAAAGGTGGACCAAAGTGCAATTTACTCTAAAATATTTAATGATAAATAAATTATAATAAAATAAATTAACCGATACTTAAATACTCTCAGGCAGCCCTTTTCATTAATATTCATTTTTAAAATTTATGACTCTGTTAACAAATTTATATTTGATATAATATTCTGATTATATATTATAAAAAGATGTACTAAGATGATTAATCAAATATAAAGTATAATGGATAAGAGAGTCGTGTATTTAAAAATAGAGTATTAATGAAACGTTCAAATGACCTGTCTGCTCGAGAGTATAATTAATCTAGAGAGGATCGAACCTTCTGAAGGGACTAAGTTAAATACTCCCTCATTTCATATTATACTATATTTTGATTTTTTTTCTAAGTAAAACTTATAGAAGTTCAACTAAGTTTACAGTAAAACGCAACAACTCTAATAACACCAAATTAATTTTATTAAATTTAACATTAAATATATTTTTATATTATGTTTGTTTGGTGTTGAAAATATTGCTACGTTTTTTTTTCTATACTCAGTAGAAAAAAGTATATATGTGACGTAGTTGGACTGCCATCTGGCTAATTTAAGAAGTCAGCAAAGCAAAGTCAATACTGTAATTTTGTCTCAATAGTCAATGAAAACAAACTTTTCTCATTTGTCCTTAAGCTTTGATGGATAGATGATGTTCTACCACCATTTCTCAATGCGCATAGGGTACATCTATCTATCTATCTATCTATCTATCTATCTACTATATACTAAAAATCTATTAAACTTCCTATAAACACTCCTAAGCTGCTACATATCATCTCTACAAATGCTCCTAGACCGTCATGTGGCGCTCTAATAAATTAGAGAAATTCTAAGAAAAAGAATAAAATATCTAACCATTGATTTTCATTTAATCTGGTGGAGCCATATTTTTAAACCGTTAGATCTAATGTAAAAAATACCAAATAGATTTATATTTAGAAAGCGCCACGTTCTATGTCGATCCATACCGTACGTGTACGTGCATGTACGTACATACTTCCTACGTACGTGTCCCCCCTTCCCTTCTTTTCTTCTTTCTTTTTTCTTTCACTCCCATGAGATAAAAACCAAATTAATAATTTCAGCCAATAGTTGTAAAAAATATATGTTATTTCGAGTTGTATTCTACGCACAAATCCATTATACTTCCTACGAACACACTCAAGTCGCCACGTGACATCCTATATACTCTCCTAAGCCATCATGTGACACTCTAATAAATTAGAAAAAAACTTAAAAATTATGAGAAAAAATAAAAAAAATCTGACCATCCGTTATAACTTATAAACCGGTAAATCTATTATTTCTAATCATTAGATATATCTCAAGGATTTGTTTCCAATAAAACAAATCTCCTCTCTCGAGAAACGCCCGGGGGTCTTCCGGTTAGCTCCACAAGGTGGTGGGCTAGCCGGCCTCGGTTCGAAGTCTCACCCCTTCTATTTTTTGATATATATTAGGTCATTCCCTAATATTCATGTTTTTTTAATCTCCTCTCTCTATATATACGTACTCCTCCCTCTGTGGTACTTACGTGAATTTCCTATTTTATAGCTAGCAACCCCATATAAAAACTTAAGTGATCATAATTGTTACTAATTTATAAAATAAACCACAACGATGCAGAGAAATCAAAACATTGAATAGGTTTTCAACGTGCGTGCTGCTTGCTTTAATTTTGGTTATCCAAATAGGCTAACCTATTCTTGCTAGGGATTATCAATGCAATTAGCATTAGGACTGCTACAAATGAGGGTGTGCACGTGTTTTCATCCTGCAAAGCTCTACTAGATTTATCTTTTACTGGCTAAACAACAAGCACCCTAAATAATCATCAAATTTGCGAACACATCTAAATTTAGATCCATGGTGTCTTTAAAAAACATAATGATTCAACCGTGGTAAACTTCTACAGAAAAGAATAATTTCTAGGGCATGTCATCATAATTACCATTTAAAAATTAAAAAAGTTATATACTAAAAGTATACAAGCATTCCTGTACTGCCACGTGGTACGCCTATAAACACTACTTAACCGCCATGTGGAATTATAATAGATCGGTAAACCATCTATTTTCAACTATTAGATTTATCTTTTTTTTAAAAAAAAACCACAATCCATATCCATCGCCTGTCTCCCACTGGCACAACTCTCCTCTCTCCGCTGGCCCACCCTTCCCACCACCCCACTCATGTAAGTATACATACGTACACTTTCTCCGTCTTCAATAATTCTTTCTCTCACCTTCCTATTTATAAATAAAAATTTTAATTATAAAAAATATTATGAATAAAACAAATCTAACCATCAATTTTCAATTGAATTGGTGGACTTATAATTTCATCAATTTTCATTTAAATCAGTGGAGCTATAATTTTAACAATTGGATTTAAAGACATAAATAATTCAAACAGATGAACGCATTAAATCTACCACAATAAAAACAAAATCTCCTTACCAAATAACAACGAAACATTGAAAAACATGACAACGCATATTATATATTCTTGAATCGTTTTACATAGTAAAGATCGATTAAACGTGCTCTATAGCACTCTTAAGTCACTACGTATGATATTTTAGAACTTTGAAAAAATTGAAATTCAAAGAAAAAAATAAAGTATATATCTATCCATCGGTTTCCACTTAATTTGAAGACCCATTATTTTTAACTATTAGATCACCTTTCTCTTTATAAAAAAACATAAGCCACCACATGTCATGTCTAAAAGATGCTTAGAATGAGAAAACAACAAATCATAGGTTCTCACTTAGATTGTTTACAAAGATTGAAAATAAACAATGTACCCTCCACCTCCCTCTCCAATCACATGCACATAACACTATTGCAATGCAAACCCTTTCTCATATCTGATTCGAGTTTTATGCTATTCGTTTCTCTCCGGTCTCCTCCCTATTTTCATCTACTAAACCAAAGAGAGAAACAAATATTAAAAAGACCATAATTTTAAGCTACACTTATAATTTTATTTTATATATCATCTAATCGATTTTAGATGATGGTTTCTTTTTGATATAAAGTCTCCACATGTTACCCCATAAATCCTCCTATGCCTTTTTAAACCAATGAACCCATTATTTCCAGCCATTAGATCTATCTCATATTAAAAGACAAGCGTGCATTCATAATACATCATCTTCCAAAATAATATATTGCACAACTATATTTCTTCATCCAATATTATTCAAGCTAGGTTGCATGGAGTCTCACACACACTCTACATGGAACGTTCACATATGGATTCTCTCTCAAACTAAACAATAATATTAGGCTATTTAAACCCATGCATTTAGTGGAGCCTCATATCCCACCCAATTCATCCGTCAATAAACAATGACAACCTACATTTAATTAAAAAACATTTTACTTTTGAGTTTACACTTAATTTGCTATGCATGTTTTCTAACACAAAATATGTGTACCTACTTTTTAGATGATGAAGAATATTATAAATAATTACTTGTAGGGATTAATTAAATATGATATGTTATAAAGATAACTAATAGCTAGGTTAGAAAATTATAAAAGCAATGCTAATGAAAACAATTTATGGAGAAATCATATATTGTAGATGTTCAAACATAGTCTACGACACATGCCCGCGCGAATGCGCGGGCTATCTTCCTAGTTAGAAAAATTAGCCTATAATGGGTCCTTGCTCAATGTAATTGATGCAGCTAAGTATCGGAGCTTTCTGGAGTTCTGTAGTACTTAACCTTAATGACCAGACATTGCTTGTGAACAAAGTCTGTCAGTTGTTACATGCATGCACCTAGAATTCAGCACTGGATGGCAGTTAGGAGGATCTTGAGATATATAGAGTCACCACTTGTCTTGGACTTAAGTTTTAACAACTCATCATCTACACTTTTAGGTGCCTTTTTAGATGCTGGTTGAGCAGGATCGGTAGATGACACAAGATAGACCAGAGGTTTTGCTTTTTTTTTTCTTAAGTTCTGACTAGGTACTACATCATCGAATACGCAAAACCACGATACGATATCAAGGCCTAGTACTCAAGGAGAATACAAGACAGTTGCTAATGATATTGTAGAAGTGATGTGGATACAAATTTGTTTTAATCAAAAGGTGAATAGAAACTTTGCTAGAAGAAATAGATAATATTCATTTGACTCAAACTGCGTGGTTGTGGTGTGATAATTTAGGAGACACATATCTTTCAGCAAATCCAATGTTTCATGTATGGACTAAATATAGAGGTTGATTATAATTGTATAAGAGAGAGGGTTGCTTTAAAGCAACTTGAGATCAGGTTCATATCGTCGGGAGATCAGATCATCGACGACTATATAAAGTTTTTCTTGACACAGCAACGTGTTAGGTATGATGTTAACTTAGATAACATCGTGGGAGAATCTTAATTGATAAGTTTTG
Source organism: Oryza longistaminata (assembly GCA_009805545.1). Lineage (NCBI taxonomy): Eukaryota > Viridiplantae > Streptophyta > Magnoliopsida > Poales > Poaceae > Oryza > Oryza longistaminata. Next base: position 14,391,621 of record CM020189.1, read on the forward strand.
GTTTTGGTTTTAGTCAGGTAATCCTATTGATAAATTGCTATCGTTGTTATGATCTTGCTTGAGAAGGTATTCTTTAAGCCACATCGGAAGATGTTCCTAACTAGAGTATATATTAAAATGTAATGTGGCCCCTAACTAGGTGAAAACACTTGTACGGAATACTCCCTCCGTCATACAATGTATGACGCTGTTGACTTTTCACATAATGTTTGACCATTCATCTTATTTAAAAATTTAGTATGAATATATGTGAAAGTATAACTTAAGATTATAGTTTCTTTGATGACAATAAATTACATAAAAATAGATGATATTTATATAATCTTTTTGAATCAGACGGATGGTCAAACCTTATGCGAAAAGTTAATGATGTCATAAGTTTTGGGATGGAGGGTGCATCTTATAAACACTAAACACTAGTATACTAAATTCATTTATATAGAGCTCTTACCTTTCAAGCTATGATAGATCTCAGGTTATGTAAGCCATTTGGCACACAGCTGTCTGAAAGATTATATACTCCCTCCGTTTCAAAATGTTTGACACCATTGACTTTTGAAGTATGTATTTGACCATTCGTCTTATTCAAAAAATTTATGCAAATGTATAAGATATAAATCACACTTAAAGTACTATGAGTGATAAAACAACTCATAACAAAATAAATTATAATTACGTAAATTTTTTGAATAAGACGAATGGTCAAACATGTGAGAAAAAGTCAACGGCGTCATCTATTAAAAAACGGAGGTAGTACCTTTTTTCAGTGCTCGATGCACTATTTGTTGATGTATATGTAGAGTTGCTATTAGTCTGGATATTACATCCCTTTGAACTTTGAGCAATCTTTGACATTAGAAAAGTTCCTTTTTATTATGTCCGGTTTCTTATAGGTGAAAAGCTAATAGAGTTGGTGTGTATTGGAATATTTGGCACGCCTTTAAAATATTTTTTCTAGCACAATAACATTTATTTTCTGTTTTATATGGTGTCTTCATGAGTGGAAGCTGCTTTTGGAACAAGATAGTCTGGCAGAAAATTTATCCTGTGTCCTAACAGTAGCAATGTATTCCTTGGCATACACAACAAAGAATTTATGTTTTGCATTCATATTCCAATGGTGTCCTAATACATTGGACGTATCAATGGCAAATGCCATTTACAGGACAAAGTTTGTTCAATGTTTGGGCCATCACCATTAAAAAGGAGAATCTCCTACTTGCATTATAGCAAACAAAAAATTGGAAGGTACAAGCACAACATATTTAGCTAGATGGAAATGCTCCAAGATTCGAAACTAAGGTCGGACATAAACACCGATAGCGTCGAGGTAGATTGTTGACCGTCCAAAAAAGCCAACAATACTGCCGTTTTGCTTCACACGAGTGCGAAATTTTGTTCCTTTTGGCTGTCCAAATGGTCCATAGCTCTGTAAATTGGTCACAAGTTGAAGTGATGTTACAACATTGGGAAATTGAAAAAATGGACCACATGTTCCAGAAACCTCTGTCACAAACTCTGAAGGAGAAAGATGAATCTGCAAATATAATATAGGAGGAAAATCATCAGGGTGGATATTGGATTATATATAGGTGCTCAATTTGCTAATGCATCATACTAGACCCCTATATATATGGTGGATACTGTATCATCAAACTTAATTTTAATTAGGGGACAGTTATCAACAAAGGAACAGACAGCTTGTTTGCCTAGCAAATGAATTTTTACTCAACACAAGAATAATGCTTTTTCTAGAAAAAATGACATACCATGCTGACATACCCACCAACACCGCCCCATAGAGGTGTGGTGTGTTGCTTCCCATTTTTGTCCAAATAAGAAAAACCAATCCCATCCACAACTTGGCAACTAGTGACTTTAACACTCTCCAAACGCCATGGTGCCACCACTAAGTCATGATTCCTGCTGCCTTCTCCGCCCCATGGACCAACTCGTTCAGGCATGGTCTGATTGCAACAGATGGAGCAAAAAATAAGTAAAAAAAAAAACTAAATGTGTGGTTATAAGTGCAACAGTAATGATGGCAATGACCACATTTTATATTACTACTCCCTCTGTTCTTTATGTCTGACCAAATTTATAACAAAATATAATATTTCCAATACAAAGCAAACATTGTATCAAAATATATTCAATCCTAAATTTAATTAAACTAAGTTAGTGTCATAAATGTTACTAAATTTTTATATAAACTTACTCAAACCTAAAGAGCTTTGAATAAGAAAAAAGTGAAACGACTTATAATATGAAACGGAGGGAGTATGGTGTTTTTAAGCGTACGACGTTGTTGACATTTAAATATGGTGTTTAACCATTTGTCACATTAAGAAAATTAAACTTTGTATCACTTATTTTGTTACGATATGATTTGTTTTATCACTAAACTAAAGGTACTTTAAGCGTGACTTATATTTATACATATTTGCATGCACTACATTTTTAAATGAAATGAATGATCAAACACCATCTCCAAGAAAAATGGTTACTGCCAGTAAGCCGGAATGATTTTCCCCACTGTACAATGCTACTCAAAGAGAACAGTAAATGATCAGGAACACTTGATAAATTGCACAAAGTTATGCCGTTATGGAGATGGATCTGCCAGTGGGTGAACACCAGAGTTTTTCTAGAAAGAGATAATGCAAGGGAAATGCAATGAAATTAACAAAGTAGGGTAATTAATAGTGAATGGTACTAATTGTAGACAAAACTAATTGATTAATTACCGGTACCTGCTCTTCTTCTTCAATTGTTTCCTCGCTGTCCTGGTGTTGCACCTCATCCAATTCATATTCGTAAGATCTGGTGATATCAAACGTTGGATTATTGGGATTATTGACGATTGCCCTCCTTATGTCAGCTTCTGCACTGTCAACCTCACATCTCCTGCAACCGGTACAGTCAATTTTAACAGTTACTCGCCTGACAGAACAAAGATAATCCAATCCAATATTAAAATCTCCATAAAAGTCCTTCGTCTCCCGTGCCCTGAGCGTAATATCAAGACGTACAAGTTTTGGCAATGATCCTTGCACAAACGTGAGGCCCATTGCACAACAGCTGTCAAACCTAAGATGACATAGGCGCTGGAATTGCGTATGATCTGTGCCAATGACCAGCCTTTCTTTTCTGGATTCAATTTTGAGTATGATAAGAAAAAGATAACGTAGAGATGGTATGAGCCCAAGATTCTGGATGTCCTCCTGCCGTAGTATGTGGAGTGACAAGTTTATTTTGTACAGGTTTGAGAGAGAGGAGTTCATCCAGCTTGGCAATCTGGATATGCCACCGCCTAAAAAATCTTTGAGGTGTTGAGGAAACCATCCAAAATCTGCAATCAAATCTGTGGGCACTCCAAAAGATTGAATATGTAGCTCTTGGATTTTCTGCAGTTTGAACATAGAATCAAGCAAAGGTTTCTCGTAGCTCTTGCACCATGTACCAGTACCACTAACCAACGAGATATGGAGAACTCTCAGCTCAATTAAATTGCCTAGCTCTCCAACAATGTCTGGCGAGCTGCTCACGCCGATAGATGACAACACCTGTAGTAACTTTAATTTCCCAATGCCCTTTGGCAGCTTCACTGAATCTTGAATATAGAGGCGCACCAATTGTTTTAATCTAACAGCCGTTGATGGCAGTTCAGTTATGGAAGTTTGACTCAAGTCCAATGTGTGCAAGCAATGCAGGTTACCAAGTTCTCCTGGGAGTTTTGTGATATTCGTATCCCTTAGTCCCAAGTACCTTAAATGAAACAATTTCCCAACACCAGCAATGTGATGATTCTCCAGGTCACGGCAATGCTCAACATCCAATACTCGCAAAACCGGGAGGTTTGAAACAGGTGGCATCAAGTTAGCAGCGCCGGGGAAGACAATAACTGATCTCAGATGAGACAAGTTCAATGTTGCATGCGGTAAATTGTGCTCTTGTTCATTATTTTGGAGTGGCAACCGACGAACCTTCTTTGAATGATCTACATGCTGGTGTCCATCAAATGTAGTGACAAAGTTTTCTTCGGTTGAAAGGGATGTGATGAGATCTAAGATCATATCATGCACACGAATAGATGCATACGTAGCTTCCAGTTGAATCATACTTCTATTAATGAGCCCACTCACGTATGAACGTCCTATTTCATGTAGATCAGAATTATGTTGCCCATGGACAAAGCCTTCAGCTATCCATCTTCGTACCAACTGATCTATCGGAATACTGTAATCCTCGGGAAAAACACCAAGATACAACAAACAGGGCTTTAGGATGGAAGGTAAATCATTGTAACTTATAGACAATATCTGGCGCATGTTTTCCATATTGAAGTCTTTTTCATTGCCGGAACCAATGGAATTCTGCACACTGTTCCACTCACTTATGTTTCTTGATTTATTTGCCAAAAGACTGGCTGTAGTGATGATGGCTAATGGCACCCCTCCACACTTTTTTAAAATTTTCTCCGATGTTCTTTTCAGTTCAGGGTGACAACCATCATCTTTGCTCCCAAATACTCTTGTATAGAATAACCGCTTGGAGTCATCATGAGAAAGTGGTTTTAGATCATAAATAATACCATCATTATCTGAGCAGCATGATTTAGCAACACTAAATACACGAGTTGTTGTTATTATTCTGCTACCGCGGTTGTTCTCAACAAGTGCACATTTTACATCGTTCCAAGCTGATTCAGCCCATATATCATCAATTATAATGAAGTACCTGTTTTTTTTAAGAGGACACAAGATCTAGGTAAGATGAAATAAAAATATAAAAATCGATGTTGTAAGAGCATGTTTTAGCAGTGAGAGCTAGGAGTCCATTAATTCATTTTACATGTTCCTCGGTACACTATCTCTCAGCATTTTCGTATATGTGAGCACATGCATCAAATAATACTAATTGCAGTGCAACTTTAACATTTCTCATAGAATAGGTGTTGTAAATTGTTTTTCACATTAAAGTGGTCATCTTGGTAAGTTGGCATGAGTGTCAGTGATGTATACTTCTACTTGCATCCCAAAATATAACAACTTCTGGCTTTGTATTTGGACAACGGTGCATCCAGATATCTATAACTAATATAAATATTCGTACTTTTTCGGTCGTCACATCTAATTTTCGTCCGTTTTTGTCCATGCACAATCCCGATTCGGTTAGCAATTGTTGGAAATTTGGTCATAATTCGGTATATTTTAATCCAAAATATTAAGACAATAAACATGACATTTGTAATTTGAGTAGATCTAGTGACAGTGCTAGATGTGTACAACATGAGCATGCTTAATATAGAATAAGCATCAACATAGATAAGAGAACGCAATAATATTGCGACAGACAGTTGTAGGAAACGAAGAACGAACGGTAATAGTGAAACGTTATACCCCGAGAATGGCCCTCCGCTGGAGTTTGAGGCAGTATTGCCTCTGCTGGTATTGACGAGAGGCTCCTTCTCCTTGTCTCCAGTGTTGTTGTTGTCACCGGTTGTCGACATGTTAGTGAAGATGATGCAGAGCAGTCGCGCTTGAAGCGTTACCCAAAAACTTGATCGCCCGCCTACCTGTGCAGGTTCTCAAGCGGACGGAGTTTCGGAGGCACCTGCTCATTCCGATCACCCGTGCACGCGGGATGAACAAAATCGGGGAAAAAGAGAGACAGCGCAGGAACAGAAGGAAAGTATCGCCAAGGAACAATAGTAGGAGGAAGACACACCCCTTGAGAGCCTCTGCCTTGCGTTATATGTAGAGAGAGAGATCTCCATTACCACACAAATAAATCTCATTTGTTGTGAAGGTTACCACAAAATAAATCTCATTTGTTGTGAAGGTTACCACAAAATAAATCTCATTTGTTGTGAAGGTTACCACAAAATAAATCTCATTTGTTGTGAAGGTTACCACAAAATAAATCTCATTTGTTGTGAAGGTTACCACAAAATAAATCTCATTTGTTGTGAAGGTTACCACAAAATAAATAAAATTCCAAAGAGCGTAACTAATCATGGAGAATTTAATAAAATTAAATTTAACAATGTCATTTTGTTTCTCACACTTGCTTTACTTGTAAATTTATTTAATTATACACATACCTACTTAAAAATACCAAATATTTCAGCGAATTTGTATTTTAAATAATTGCATATTTTTTCTGATCTGTGCGCTTCCCGGTGCAACGCACGGGCTTTTTTGCTAAATCAAACAACAATTTTGGTCAATATACACACTCCGTAATCACCCGGTGCAACGCACGGGCACTTTTGCTAGTATAGCTATAAATTGTTATATTTTAGGACGGAGGTGGTACAATTTACTCTTTGAAAATATATTAATAACCTTAAACCCTGCAAAGACCAGTCAGATATGTCTCACAAATGGCTAATTGGATTGTGTTAGTGTGCCTAACGGTACTCACAGACCTGTTTGCAATAATATTTATGTTGAAATTATTTTAAACATCGACCTTCCAAGATTCAAAAAGTAATTAGTTTCAATCTTTAGAAATTTAACCCAAGTTGACAAGACTATATTAATCAGTGCATTACCTCTTATTGTGAAGAACTTCTCTAATTTTGTTGATTAGCTCGTGAGCTTCCCATGTTTCGCTGTTAGCGCAATCTTCTTCACTAACTTGTCGGAGTATGCTGCTCAGAATTTTCTTAAAATCAGGCTTTAGGGACACTGAAACAAAAGCATCACAATCGAATTGACGCCTCAGTTGTTGATATGTCACATTAGCAAGTGTGGTCTTCCCTATACCACCTACTCCGACGATGGATATCACTTTGAGCTGATGCTTTGATGTGCCACTTTGCTCCATAAGGAGACTAGATAATTCTTTTGTCGGGCCATTGATCGCGACGAGTTTACTTAATTCTTCGAACATTCCATGCAAGCGAGGGTCAATTTCTTGAGTGCTAGGCTGGTGAATGATATCATCCACCCTATACCTCTGGCGCCGCTCAGCCACATCGGTGACAAGTTTCTTAATGTGTTCAATGTCGGTGGCAATTTGGCGACGAATTTTTGCCCTTGTACAAGTCAGCAATCCCAGGCACCTAGCAAAAAACCTTCTAATTCCACCTAGCTGTGACGATGATGGATCAGTCTTGACGCGAACGATGAATTTATCGATAATATCCTCAATGTCATAGGACAGGTTCCTCACGTCGCTTGCCCAGATCTGAATCATGTTGTCGGTCATCTGTGCCGTAGACACCCTCATGAGCGCAGCATTCATGCTGTCCAGCTCGTCTTTGAGGTGTTCGATCTTACCATCCAAGTCTCTCTGCAGCATGTATTCACCTGTCAGCAGATTGTCCAGCTTCGGCAGGAGGGTGCGCATCGCCACTGTCACAGCTTCCATTTTAGTGCCCAACGAAAGCCGTACGTATCCTTGACACTGCACAATTTTTACGAGATGATCGCACGTTGCAATAAAATCTACATCAATCGAACATATATGAATTTCTATTCAAAAAAAATCGAACATATATGAATGAGTATGGAACAAACTGTGAAAAACAGATGGATGCTAATTATGCTAAATGGATATTTTGTTTTTTGTGGTAACTACTATTTAATGGAATCTAATATTTTTCCAAATTTACATGGATGTCCTTCTAAATTTCATGGATATAAACTACACTTGTTTAGAAGGATATTTATGTTTGTCGTGGTAACTAGTATTTATGTTTGTATCTAATATTTATGTTTGTACATATGTAAATAGTGCTATCCTTACTACTTGGTTTTAGCTGTAACTACTATGTCATGGAATCTAATATTTTTCCAAATTGTCATGGTAGTGATTTGTTGCTAATTGTCGTATGTACGCTTGTTCTAACGCCGTTGAGTTCTTTATTATTTATTTTATTATGATTTGATTTATCATCAAATATTCTTTAAGCTTGACATAAATATTTTATATTTCCACAAAAATTTTAAATAAGGCAAATAGTCAAACAACGTTGGTAAAAAAGTCAACAGTGTTATACATTGAAATACGTACGTAGAGAGTAATTTATAATCACCCTAGTGTTTTATTTGGTCTTTAGGTTCATTGAAATACGTACGTAGAGAGTAATTTATAATCACCCTAGTGTTTTATTTGGTCTTTAGGTTCAAAGTGTCTGCGGCATGCAAGGAAGGACTAGGGACCCTTCATCTTTACACTTCGTCAGTCGTTTAAAACTATACAGATTAGTTTAATGAAACTAATTAAAATATCAAATATTTTACGTTTGTTCAAATTGTTATGATTTATTGGGAACCATTTTAGTGTTCTGTTAGGATCGAGTTGGTGGTGTTACAGTATATATATGCATGGTTGCTGTTCTCGATACTTTTTATATAAGTCACCCTCAAGATTCCAAAATGAAGGAGAGGCTCTGTTGAAAATTTTTAGAAAGTTTGGACTTAGAGCAAGTACTAAGAGCAGTAGCTGTTTACTACTCCCTCCGTTTCAAAATGTTTGACACCGTTGACTTTTTAGCCCATGTTTGACTATTCGTCTTATTAAAAAAAATTGTGAAATATGTAAAACTATATGTGTACATGAAAGTATATTTAACAATGAATCAAATGATATGAAAAGAATAAATAATTACTTAAATTTTTTGAATAAGACGAATGGTCAAACACGTACTAAAAAGTCAACGGTGTCAAACATTTTGAAAGGGAGGGAGTATTAAACTTACTCTTATACTGTAGCTGTTTAGTCTGATCTATGAGTCCAATCACTGTCTCAAGTTCTGTTGAGCAATCAATGCACTAGGGTTCGGTAAAGCGGGGAACAAATATATACAGAGCCATCGTTTCGCTTACTAGTGAAACGGTACATTTATAAAGGACGTGACTACACAACTAGTGGTAGTTGGTTTGCTACCACTTCACCTATAAGAGACTCTATCCACATATACTTCAAATAAAATTTTCTCTTAAACTATTCATCCGATCTATGATCCGATTACACCGTTGTATTCGTAACAATTAAATCTTTATAACAAGATCTCACATGATTATATTTTGATAAAAAATTATATATTACTTTTATATAAATCTAAATTACTTTTAGATTTCACTAAATTACTTCTTCCGGCATATAAAAGTAAATTTAATAAAGTTTAAAAGTAATTTACATATATTATAGAAGTAACTTATAACAAAAGAAAGTAACTTTAATGAATTTTACTTCTAATGTCGTGACAAGTTACTTCCATTTTGTTTAAGATACTTTTATAATACATGTAAATACCTTTTAGACTTTATTGAATTTACTTTTATATGTCTAAGAAGTAACTTAGTCAAATATAAAAGTAACTTATATATATGATAAAAGTAACTTCTTACTGATATAATAAAAGTAATTTACAAATATAAATATTTTTTCATCGTAATATAATCATGTAAGATCTTGTTGTGAAGATTTAATTGTAACGAACACAATGGTGCAATTGGATTGTAGATCGGATAAGTAATTTGGGAGAAAACTTTATAAGAAGGAAGAAAAAGACATGCATGTCTAAGAGGAAAAACAAGCATGGACGTCAGCACATGTAGCAGTACTTCTTCTCACAATTCGTTCATCGCTGGTTAACACTAAACCAAGAAGCCTCTCGGTTTAGATTTTGCCATTTATAAACGAAAAATAATTTGTGAATAAATTTTTTGTATAAGTGTTCTTAGCGATCGAAAGCAAAGACTAAAAAATAAACTTCGATGAAAAAAAACTCAAAATCAGCTCTAAATTTAAGGTTAAAAATTTAAATTTTGGCTGATAAGCATACGTATAAGCGAAAATATGAGGCAAGTTTTCTAAATTGTAAACAAATAATGCTTTGTTATAGCAGAGGGTATTCTACCCTCTCCTAAGCTTTGTATTAATAGGTATCAAATAGGCTAAAAGTAGTCTTTTTGGACAGATGAAAGAAGTGTTCCCAGCCTTCAATCCTCTTAGTTTTCCGTGCACACGCTTTGTAAACTTAAACCGCCAGACTCTATCTTTTTAAGAAAATATCTATAGAAAATCTGTTAAAAAAATCATATTAATCTATTTGTTTCAGTTTTCTTGACTAATACTTAATTCTCCTTTTGTGTGTAGAGAGGAGTTTCCAATCTCTCCGAAAGAATACAGCCTAAGAAGCTTGGCGGACAAGACCTGGCTTGAATTTTAGGTGGAAATCCAATATTAGATCGACTGGTAAATTACAAGACAAACAAAGAGGAAGCACCACACTTACAACAGGACGGTATACCGGCGTGGTGCCACACGACTGCTCGGCTGCTAAGACTCTGACAGCTCCAGGTGTGCCCAAAGAGAGCTCCCCGCGCTTCACCCGAAGGGCTCTCGTGAGTGGTGAGATGAGAGAGTTTTGGGAAAGAGATCTCGTGCGCTGCTATGTGAGAGAGTCACACAAACGCACACATATATATGAGCCTTTGAACCATCGAGAGCCGTCTGTTTGTGTGTGCCTTCCAATAGTTTCCACCGAGACTGCGTGCTGCGCTGGTGCAACTTGCTTCGTATTGTTTTCGACTGTTTCCTCTCTACATATAAGACCCAATTAAATATACTGTTTTCTATGTATATTTGGTTGGGTTTGTACTCCGTCACGAGTATTTGTTTATCTGTCAAGCTTGATCGTGGCAAGTTTACTAAACTTTTTTTGACTACTTCAAATGGCCAAAGTCCTCTAGATCAAGTTGGAATTTTCTAGTGATTTATTTTAGCAAGTTCAATAATAGATATAATAACACTCCATCCATTTTTGAATAATTGATACGTGCTGATACTATTCAAATTTAAACTTTAACCACTTACATTTTTTTAGAATATTTTAGAAATATTCAAAAATATGTTATATTACCCAAGTATGTAGTAGCATCATAGATACTCCCTCCGTCCAAAACTCTCGGACGTATTTCTTTATCATTGAGACTAACAAAAATTAACTCATCATGCATGTATACCAAAGACCGAGAACTATATGCATCCACGCGACTAATGAATATTTAAACAATTGCTCGGGTTTCGGTCAATAATTTAATCTAGCACTGCAAAGGAAAAAACAAACTCATTTAACTCTTCAATACATAAAGATTACAAACATGTCTGGAAAAAAAAGATGAAATATACTTAAAAGATGGAAAGAGTATAATACCATCCAACATTAAGTCCAAATACCCTCTAAATTTTGGATTGAAGTCCGCCTAGCATCCCAAACTTTAAAACCAGACATTCAATCCCCTAAACTTTACAATACCATTCTTATTACCTCCTAACATAGGGATGTAGGTTTTGGCATATTTTAAAGCTTAAACAAATAGTTTTGAATAACTAATATAATATATTTGCATATTTTCAGTTGTATATCATTAATTTATACTTATACAATAATATCATATTATTATTAAATTGATACTTGTTTGTAACTAAGTGCTAACAAGGGGTAAAAAGAATGATTTAGGTGGATATTTTAGTGACATACACATTAGACATGTATATAAATTATATCTATACCACTACACAAAACCACCATAGGAGGTTATGTAAACGCTATTGTAAACTTTTAGAGGTTGAATGCCCAATTTTGAAGATCAGGTGCTAGACGGACTTTCATCCAATGTTTTCAGGGTTATATAGACTTTTTCCATTTATCTTAATATAATCATTTAGATTTGTAGTGAGTTCCACGAGAGAGAATATATATAGTTAACTACTAATACTCGTCCAAAGAGTGCATTGGGCCATAATATCCTGATCGTAGACCTCAGCTCCTTCCCGAGCATGTATAGTCTCGGTCCTCACCATTGACCAAGACTGATTTCAAATCACCTACACACAATCAGACAAAACAACCATTTATGAGCATATATATCACAACTTAACCCATGCATATTAGTCACATACACTCACACCAACATCAACACAAATACCAAACCAATTTCATTAAATAAATGGATCATTTGCAAAGCTAATTGTTTATCACATACTCCCTCCGTTTCAAAAAAAAACTCAACCTAGGAGGGGCTCCTCCTAGGGGTCACATTCCCTTCAGGTTGAGTCTTTTTGGGACAGAGGGAGTATATTAATAATCATACCAATGATTTAACAAAAGGTACATGTTGCAAATGGTATCTAGCTAGCTTGTCCAATAATGAGTCATTGGTCAGAATTAGTTATTATTGTAGTATTATGCCATGCACACAGCAAAATCCAGTGATCAACTAAATTGTACCTCAAGTAAGGCATGCATGTTAGGAAACCCAAGGATCGTGTGGATCCCGGACGAACACCTTACACGCACACTTTAGCGATCCGGTATAAACGCAAAACAGAGGAATCAGAGGATTTTGTGCAGCGTAACAACCTGCTCCGTTTTCTGCTTTCTCATTTATATAAGCTGAAGATTACAACAGAAATACTCCCTCCGTTTCTAAATGTTTGACACGGTTGACTTTTTAGCACATATTTGACCATTCGTCTTATTCAAAAAATTTTTATGAAATATATAAAACTATATGTGTACGTGAAAGTATATTTAACAGTGAATCAAATGATATGAAAAGAATAAATAATTACTTAATTTTTTTGAATAAGACGAATGGTCAAACATGTGCTTAAAAAGTAATTGGTGTCAAACATTTTAAAACGGAGGGAGTAGAAACCACCAGGACCGATTCTTGTGCCATCTGTTTCCTTGCGTCCATCCCCGCAGCGTATGGGCTCATCTCGTTCGTGGCGAACGACGTGGTCATCTAAGCTAATCTCGGATTCCCTCTTCTAAACTTACAGCGCACGACTCCCACAAATCGGTGAGCTCATGCAAGACTGAATCAAACAAAGCAGTAAACGACTAACTAACTAATTAAGGCACACACGTTTTATTTGCAACAATGCAACTTATCCTATTCAATAGAAGATACACAGAGTTCAGCCCAAATTCACATCGAGTCATTCCACATATTCTCTGTTCTTCGTTCTTAGCGTCGTTGTCAGATTGGCAATAGTGTGCCCACAAGGTGTTCGGTCGAGATCGATCCTAGACAACAACAAGCACATGGTCTGTAGACAAACTAAGATGACATAATGGTCTGTATGATCTGCCTATATAGACGCTGAAATATTACTGCTTGATACCTATTAACTCACAAAATATACAACAGTGCTTCTAAGTACTTAATGGAAGACATAAAGAAATGATTCACTTCTAGGGGCATGCAAATTGATTGAGAATATGTCATACAGTTTCAGAGAACCTAACAGCCTAAAAGGTTACTCCCCCTGTCCCACAAAATGTTCAACCTAGCTTCCTAAGATAGATACAAGGAAAGAAACAAATGACCAAAATGTTCCTAATTAATAGCAAAATTATATTGATAGGTGGATAGGTGAGGGGTATTTTGAATGAGATATTTGCAGACCGATGGTAGGCAAGAAGGTAGAATTTGATTTATTTTAGGATAAACTTTAAAATTTAGAAGTTGGTTTATTTTGGAAGGGAGGGAGTATATTAAAGGTTATGTAGGGTCACATATCACATATCCTACGACTGCTTTTTCAGGTAAAAAAATAGGGCAGTGTACATCATCAATACTACTTCGCCATCCAACCATCCATAGTTTATTGTTTTTATCAATCTAATGTCAAATCAAATTCGTTCTTTTCTACCACCATAATTTAATTAAGTGACATCGTAGTCTTCTTGCGTTACGCTTTAGCTTTATCTCCAAAAGAACTTATTAAAGTGTTTTATATTTGTGGATAGAGCACTGGTGGAGAAACCCTCTGTACTCCCGGTTCGTAACCCCTTTAGTCCCGGTTATCCAACCGGGATTACGAATCCGGGACTAAAGATAACCGGGACTAAAGGTCGATCTTTAGTCCCGGTTGGTAACACCAACCGGGACTAAAGAGAGGGTAGCGGCAGTCCCATTAGGTCTCCTTTTCTTTTTTTTTTTTATTTTTTAGCCAGAGTTTAATCCCTGTATTTTCTCCCAAATCGAGTGGGATGCATATTCCCAAATCAAACCCCAAATCAAAGTAACATCCCAAAACATTCACATTACAAATCTTAAGTTACTTGTACACACAAATCAAATACATCACAAATCTTAAAAAAATTACACACAAACCAAATACATCACATATTATACATCTCAGATCCATACAACAAATCACAAAATTATACATCTCAGTGAATCACAAATCTATCTATTATATACTAAAAGTCCATGAAACATCCTATAAACGCTCCTAAGCTGCCACGTGTCATCCTACAAACGCTCCTAAATCGCCACGTGGCAGAAACACCGGTCCCACCCACCTCCTTCCCTTCCCGTATATAAGCCTCCACAAACTAACAAAATCCCTACATGCGCTCTGATCTCCTATTTTCATGCTACACAATAGAATTCGGATGTAATCTAGCTGTAGTAACGCTTCCGATTTCATATGTGTTTCTTTTACAAGGAAATTAAAGTATCCTTATTATTGCTGTCTTCGCAGCGAGATCACAGCCAATGTAAACCGGAATGCCCTTGGAGCTTTGGACAGAGCTTATCATCGATCAAGCCCTTAATTAATAAATTAGAAAATATCAACGATGCTTATTAATTGCTAATTTTGAATTAATTAAATTAATAAAATAGAAAATATCAGTTCAAGAGATTAATGAAAAACAAATTAGAGCAACCGAAGACAATTACGACAGGACATAGGTATTTTTTAATCCTTATTCAATTTGTTTTCAATTATGAGTAAAATATTATTATTACTTCCTTAGAAATTTCAAAGCTAAAATTTATGTACTGCTTTCAACAAAATTTAACAAACATGTATTTAATGTATAACTAATATTTTAATATTTAGAATATTAATAATTATAGCACGTGCAATGCATGGGTTGATAATAGTTCATAAAACATCCGACAAACGCTCCTAATTCACCACGTGGCGCTCTAAAAAATCTATTTATCTATTATATATTAAAATTAAAATTCCATTAAACTTCCAACAAATATTCCTAGACTGCCACGTGGCATCCTAAAAACACTCCTATACTGCCACATGACACTCTAATAAATTACAGAAATTCCTAAAAATTCTACGAAAAGGCAAAACATCTAACCGTTAACTTTGTCACTCATAAGAAACATGTGCACGCTCACTTCTATTAATGCATGTACGCAAATCCTACCCATGCACGTTCATCTCTATTGAAGCACATACACACATCCTACATCAATGAAAGAAAAATAAGTAGAAAATATACGTAAGTCCAAGAGACTTATTCGCTGGGAAAAAACATACATATGTATGGTACGATCGAAAAAAATAAAGATGTTAAACTATTTATCTTTTCTCCTAATCTGCAAATTAAAAATTAAAAATTAAAATGTTTTTATGCTTATTCATATGTATGAACGAATGTACAATCAGTCCCCTCCTGCCTGCTCCCTCCCTATGGCTCCTTTCACTCTTCTTTGTTTCTATTTTGATTAAATAAATATCACATAAAAATATTCTAGCTTTTGTAAATGTATTTCTCATCCAAATAATCATAATAATTACTCTTTCTCCTTTTTAAATAGCTGGCTACGGTATTATATTCATTTATGTACCTTGACCACTCATTTTTTCTATGAAAAATATATACATATGTTCAGTATATATATTTTGACATGGAGCCACATTCTTCACATTATGTCTCTTTTCATGTCATTCTCATCCAAATAGTCTTAGTAATTAACATAATTAATTTTGAAAATATAGATTATTCTATCATATATATTACCCTTCAAACATGCATAGGTGAATTAATTTTTTTTATTAAAACCCGTATTGACTCATATGTTTTTGAATGATTACTGTTTGAGCATTATTTTTCCACATGGTTCTCACCATTGAAGGTATTAGGATTTTTTTAAGTAATGTCGAATGTTTAACCCAACTCATTTCTAAGAGAAAAAAATTATATCTGTACCACTAAATTTAAATTTATTAGTACCGATTAACATGGCAAACAAATTGCGTATACTCTATGCAACAAATCGACTCAAAACTTAAAAACAATCTATCACCTTCATCTTCTCTCTGTTATTCTCTACAAGGCATCCAGTCATCAATCAAGTATGGACATTACATTAAGTTGAGGTGGCCCAGTGAGAAGCCACCGTTTAGTAATAAAACTCAATCAGCTTACTTTTCGATGCAAATCCTTTATGAATGTGTCGATAGTAAACTAAGAGTTGAAATTATGCTCCATGCTTTTCTTGAGGGGCATAACTACATAGATATAGGACCCATATTTCAAGACATCATATAAGAAAGCCTTGGCGACTACGGCCGGTTTCAGCAGTTAGAGGAGCATTTATATCTAATTTTAATGGTTTTGTCCTATTAATTGGTAGAAACAGTAATTTTAAATATTTATACATAGATTTGGATACAAGCGAGACATGGGCGCTCTTCGGTGTGAAATGTAGATGGAACTTTCATTGTATTAATAATTTACTAAGTTATTCTTTTGGTACAAAGGCAATTTCATGAATTAAAAAGACATCCAGATTTAAAGACAATGATAATACATAGTGGTGATATATGAGGTCATATATAACCGGGATAACTTTTTGTTTGACTATAGACATTCTTATAATTTAGCAAATCGAAATGTATGGTTATAAATTTTGCATTCTTTCAAAAGAAAATAAGGTATTGTACATGGTCCTCATAGTAAATATGGTAACGTAGAATTTCTTTTTAGCATTCTTTCAATAAACAATTAATAAATTGCCCACGCATCTGCGCGGGCTTCCTTCCTAGTTATATAATAAAAGTTAGTTTTAAGAAAACTAATTTAGTGTTATAAACGTGTTGGTAAATTTTTCTATAAACTTAATCAAACTTAAAAAGTTTAAAAAACTAAAATGACTTGAAATATGAAACTGGGAAATAGAGGGAATATTAACTTCGGTTGAGCTAAATCCTGTGTGGTTGATGCAATTGACATTTCAGGTGATCGTGGAGATGACCAACGGCGGCGTGGACCGCAGCGTGGAGTGCACCGGCGGAGGAGGATATGGGGGAGGAGGATATCGGATGGGAAAGGAGGAGGGGGAGGAGAGGGCCAGGATGGGAGGAGGAAGAGGAGGAGAGGGAGATGGATCTGAGGAGAGGAGAGGCCGGTTGTTGTGGAGGAGATTGAGGCCGGTTGTGGGGGAGAGGATAGGGAATAGGGATTATATACTACACGTGATTTTAAATACCAACCGGGAGTAAAGATCTATCCCGAGTGGTGATCTTTAGTCCCGGTTTGTGACACCAACCGGGACTAAAGATCCCCGCCCCTCTGACAAGGGACTGACAGGGGATGAATCGGGACTAAAGATCATATTTAGTCGTAGAATGGCTATGGGGTTTTAAACCGGTTCTTTTTATAACCGGGACTATTGTGGTTTTGGGGCGACCGAGCAAAGATCAGTTTTCCAGTAGTGGAGAGAGTAGCTTCCAAACAATTTTTTTTGCGACAAATTTGAAACTAAAATAAACTCTTTTGTTAGTACATCGCAAACTGATGAGGACCCAACGAGGCGATTGATCGCAATTTGTTAAAATATTTCAGTTGTGTGTGGTGCGAAGTTTTCAGCGCAAGGAACTCGATGTTTAGCCGCCAACACAGCCACCACAGCTCATATGGATGTCCAGGGCTCCTGCAGGCTGTCATGGGCATAGAGAAGCTTAGGCATTGTTTAGCTCCTAAAAAATTTTACCCAAAAAGGTTACATCGAATCTTTGGACGTATATATGGAACATTAAATATACATAAAAACATATAGATAAACAAAAACTAATTGCACAGTTTGCATGAAAAATACGAGACGAATCTTTTCAGCCTAATTAGTCTATGATTAGCCATAAGTGCTACAGTAGCCCACATGTGCTAATGACGGATTAATTAGGCTTAATAAATTCGTCTCGCGATTTCCAGGTGAGTTATGAAATTAGTTTTTTCAATTGTATCCGAAACCATTTTTAACATCTAGTCAAACGTCTAATGTGATACCAAAAAAATTTTCTTTTCGCGACCTAAACACACCCTTAGTTGGGCTTGCTTCTTGCATACGGGAAGTCGGGGATGCTGCAATGTGCCCTTGATAGTTGGCAGTGTGGCTTGCACCCCGTGCACATGAACCAATTCAAGCACACTGCACACCAGGGCATCCATCGAAACATATGCTATTTGGAGACTCTTCTGGAGCTCTTTGCATTGATTACTTTTAGAAGATCAAATTAGCTAAAAGTTCACAATAAAGAACTAAATCTCACATCAATATAGTAAAAGAAAAGAAAAGATCCTGATAATGCGATCATTTGAGTTACGACTGATAGGCCCTAGACAAAGGAACCAAGCAACCAAAAACGATTCGTGGATAAAACTTAAATATTTGTGTTTTCGGTGATTTAAAAGCCAGCGTCAGAAAATAAACTATGGTGAAAAACCCCTAAAATCTAATTTCAAAGTTTAAATTTTGCTTATAGTTATTGATAAGCTAACAGTCTCGGTTATCATTTACAGTGATAGGCAATATATCCATAGACAGCGAGGCATTCATAGTGACCTTGTCAATCTTATGATATAAATATTGGTCCAGTCTTTCGAAGGTGCTCATAGAGATAGAGTGTATATATGTGTTTTTAGGAGTTAGCTGCGCGTGTTGAGAGCGTATGCGTTTGTATTGTATTTTAGAAAAGATCAGTTTCTTCATTTCCAAAGCACTTTGGATGGTAGTGAGTTGTATTCCAAAGGATTTTAGATTTATTTCTATTATAGTTTTTTATGACGGTACTCTATCTGAGAACTTCGTAGGGGTATGGCAATGTTGTCTGTTTTCAAATAAATAAATTTATTTCCACAATATATACACTGATGTGGAAGTATTGTGTTCTATTAGTTGGCTTGTGAGCTCTTAGTAAAACCAAAGGTTGCTCTGTTCTGTTTGTTCTACTCTGTTTTGTTAACTTGCGCACTCTGCCACCGTATAATTTGTTTGCTGATTTTTTTTTCCTTGGAGAGAAACCCTTATTGTAGCTGTTAATAGCTGCTAATTGTTGGAATTTAATCCAACTAATTAATTGAGTCTTAGCCTAAACATGATCACCTTCTGCTTATGCGAAATTAATTAATCTACTGACCTGAGATGAAGCCAATGAGGCCATCGCTCTTCTTCTTTCTTCTTCTTTGTTTCTTTTGTTGTGAGATACCTCACGAACCCCTTCCACCGTCTAATCGATCAGGCGATTGATTTAGGGTTTAGGGTTGGAGAGAGTTGAGTCGTCACCCAGCCTCCCTCATTCTCTTTCTTTATATAGCGACACTGGTGGGGCTCGGGGGTTTATCTCAATCTGAAATTCGAGTCTATTTTGTACCGATCACACAAAACAGATTTATCTCATAGTTTGTTTCTTGTTAGGATAGGAAAACCGGTTGGATTTTAACCTTATCCTAACTAACCGGCATTAGCCGATAAAATCAACCAACATTCTCCTCTTGATTTTGAGACTAACTGACGAGTTTATCAAATAAAATAGCTCCCCAAGGCAATGTGTCTTCAACAACATTATGCGTCACCGAGACAACAAGACCTGTAGTTCACTATAGTGGGTGTTGATTGAAAAATTAAGTCCCCCTCATCTAGGATCTTAGTGAGGCTCTTATTTATGCATGTACTGGCCAGAACATATCTTAATCAATCTTAACTTTATGAGCCTTTAGAGTATGGATCCATGAGCAAAAGCTTAGCTTAATAATAATTCGATCCTGGGACATATCTTTCACAACTATATCAATGTGTTAGGCAGAAAACAACATAACATGTTGCTACTAGAATAGAAAACTGTGTTCAATTAGTGCACAACTTATAACACAGTATAATTGTGTGGTTTACACCTTTTGAGTGGTTTATAACCGGTTGCGGCCCATTCTGGATGATTTGGTTTCCCCAAAACAAAGTTCCTTTATTCCGGGCCGGCTAATTTCAGACAATGCCCTAGTGGCCTTTGAGTGTTTTCATCACATACAAAAGAACAGAATGGCTAACAAAGCAGCTTGTGCGTATAAATTGGATCTGTCAAAAGCTTACGATAGAGTGGACTGGAGGTTCTTGGAGCAAGCAATGTACAAGATGGGTTTCGCTCACCGCTGGGTTAGTTGGATAATGACGTGTCTAACCACGGTGAGATATTCAGTTAAATTCAATGGAACCCTTTTGAGTACATTTGCTCCATCTATAGGTCTTCGTCAAGGGGATCCTCTTTCTCCGTTCATCTTCTTGTTCGTGGCCAACGGTCTGTCACTTTTGCTGGATGAGAAAGTTAATCAGGGTGAAATAACGCCTGTGCATGTATGCCGGTGAGCACTAGGGATATCACATCTTTTGTTTGCTGATAATACCTTGTTGGTTTTCAAGGCGGAGAGGGAGCAGGCTGAGGTGATCAAGGAAGTTTTGAAGGTTTATGCTGCTAGTATTGGACAGTTGGTAAATCCTTCTAAGTGCTCTATAATGTTGGTAATGCCACACGAGCTGATGTGCAACAGGAAATTAAATCCGCTATACAAATCACTAACAGTGGTTTTGAGGATAGGTATATATCGGCTTTCCAACTCCTGAAGGAAGAATAAATAAGGGTAAATTCGAGAGCTTACAGGTGAAGATATGGAAGAGGATTTTAATGTGGGGTGAGAATCATCTCTCTATGGGTGGTAGAGAAATATTAATAAAGGCTGTTCTTCAAGCTCTTCCGGTTTATGTCATGGGCATCTTCACGAGCTAATGAGAGCAGTCCGGAATTTTTGGTGGGGTGCAGACCGAGGAAAACGAAGAACTCATTGGCGATCTTGGGAGCATATGATCACACCAAAGTTGGCGGGAGGTTTGGGTTTCCGGGATTTCAAGCTGTTCAACCAAGCCCTGTTAGCTCGACAGGCGTGGAGGCTGCTGGACAACCCAGATAGTTTGTGTGCCAAAGTCCTAAAGGCGAAATACTACCCTAATGGTTCAATCATCGATACCTGCTTTAGTGGTAATGCATCCCCATGATGGAGGGGAATTGAATTTGGTCTGGAGTTACTTAAAAAGGGTATAATTTGGAGGGTTGGCAATGGCTGCTCCATCCGCATTTGGCGTGATCCCTGGCTACCAAGAGACTTCTCGAGGAGACCTATCTCGGGGAAAGGTAATTGTAGACTCAAATGGGTCTCGGAGCTCTTGGGAGAAAATGGCGCCTGGGACATTGTCAAAGTCAGGAATTATTTCTTACTGGTCGATGCTGATCTGATCCTTAGGCTTCGTACTTCAGGTGTGCAAGATGCAGACTTTGTGGCCTGGCATCCGGACAGGTTGGGTATGTTTTCGGTGAGAAGTGCATATCATTTGGCTGTTTCACTGAAAAATGTGGATTCGGGTTCCATTTCATCGGGTGCTGGATTCAGCAAATCTTGGAAGGTAATTTGGAGCTATAATGTTCCTCACAAAGTGAAGATCTTCGCCTTGAAAGCCTTGCCACTATGAAAAATAAGAAGAAATGGAGACTAGAACCTTCTGCTGTTTGCTGTATTTGCGGTGTTGAGGAGGAAGACACTGCGCATGCTTTGTGCAGATGCCCACAGGCAAGGCAACTCTGGTCGGCTATGAGGAATTCGAAGGACATCTCATTCGACGCGGTGCCCTCGTGGTCTGGGTCTTCCTTGATCTTGGACCAAGATTTGCTATCAGAAGATGCTTGTACCATGTTTATCATGATGTTATGGCGCATTTGGTTCATTCGAAATGAGATTATTCATAACAAACCAATTCCACCGGTTTCTGTTTCCCAGAGATTTATTGCTAGCTACATCCATTACTTGTTAGAAATCAAGCAACACCCTCAGATGAATATTGTCAAAGGGAAACATGTGGTACAGGCTCCTAGGATGGTGATCAGCCGCGCGCGCGCGGAGGTGTGCGGTCAGTCACCCCCCTCTAGTCTCTCTCATAGTACCAACATTTGGATCGTGTATTGTTGCATGCAGCCTTAGCAACTAAATAAAAAACTAAAACTAAACAAGAAAAAAACAAAGGGCTAAAACTAAACAAAAGAAAAAAAAACAAAGGGAATATTAGATATCTAAATTTAACATACAACCTATGGCTGTACATCCAATACCAGCTCTCTACTCAACTTAATCACATGATGCATCCTCTAGCATGATCAATGTGATGGACACTGCCAGAGCGATCCATGGTTTTTCTGTTTTGCTGTTTTCACTCAGTTAGCAAATTTTCCTGAAAATACAATAGGCTCACTTGTTTGTATTAGGCACATATCTTGGATGTAATTTTACCACATGGTTTACTTAGTTGTTGTTGATGTTTCCTCCAATGCTTTATGATGCACCCAAAAGGCTGGGTCTGACCACCATCCTTTTTAGTATTTCATTTAAGTCCTGCCCTTTTCTTCTAATTTAATGCAAGTCACAAGTCTGTGTTCCTGGAGCTGAAAGAAAACTTCCTTTCGAGGCAGTAGATTTCAGGGAGTGTCTTATGGAATTGATAACACAAGCATATCCAACTGATATTCTGTTGATGTTTCCTGCGCAACACTTTCTAATGGTTCAGTGACTTGACCACTCTCCTTTATTGATAGTGTAATGTAATGTTGTCATTGCTTGAGTTGTTATTTCTTATTTTCATTTTTTTTCAAGAGAAACTCGGAAAGCAATCCTTAGTTTGGTTATCTTTGTAGATATGAGGTTATTCTGCATAAGTCTTAACTTTTTTATCATCTACTATCTTGTCTTGCTAATTATGGTTTTATCAGTGTCTAAGCTGTATATTGTGGAAACAGATTACCTATTACTCTGTTCTATCATGTGCTATTAGTTTTTATTTATTACCTGCTCTTATACTATTTTTATCTCTTACTATTCAGATGGATTACATATCCCCTGATAGAAGTCTGGAAGGGGCTTGTGGAGATCCCGGACCTTTATTTGGAGATCATGATGGGAGCTTGTTAGAGCACATGGGTTTTCACGGGGATCCACAACATGTATCTCCACAGCTAAATGAAGGGCTTTTAGTTGATTCAACTGACCAAATTTCATATTTGGCTGCTGATTCTCCGTCCTTCATGAATGATCAAATCCCATGCAATACAATGAAGTCTGCCTCAACTAGTCCAGCATCTCCCCTGAAGCAAGCAGATGACCATCATGTGCATATAGATTCTGATATGGAAAATGATGCAGCTGAACAAAATCTTCACGATAGTTACTCTGAAGCACAGACTACTTCTCTGGGTTACGGCATACATCGGAGAACAGAAGTGGTTGATGCTGCGCAGCCCACAGAGCTTCATGAAAGTAATGGTAATAATGATACATCGAACTTTCAAGAAGAAACCACACAATCTGACACCTATCTTGGCGATGCTATGCTAAATGAAAATGGCAGTAGGGATTACCAACTTAACAATAGTGGTGCTGATGATGATGAAATTCCAAACTCTCCAGCGCTTCAGATGGAAGATGTCGACACCAGAGCGTTACATGAGACTTCTCACGACGAAAAGTATGAGGCAGAGGATGATCAAATGAATGGTAGGAATTCCAGTCCTTGTGATGAACATGATGAGGACAACTGCAACTCTGTGATTGAGCCATCTTATTTAGATGTGATGGAGCATGAAAATCCTGGTACCAAAAATGGCATGTTGACACCAAGCAATCAATGGGATTCTCCTCCTGAAAGTTCTGCAAGATTGGAAAAAGGGACACCATCACCAGACAGGATGGTCTCACTTCCAGTTGGAAGGTCTCCTCGTACTCATTCACCTAAGGAACTGGATTCACCACGTCCTGAAAATGAGGTTGGTAAATTAGCCACTTCTCAAAACTCACCTGTTAGACGTCGGTCCCGGTCTCCTGGAAAGCATGAGACTAACCGCAGAAGGGCTTCTTCACGTGAGTTATCTCCGCATGGTCGACAGAACTCTCCATCTCCTCCAGAAAAGAAAGCACGAAGGGAGCATCGACATGGAGATGGGTCACCGCGACGAAGATCTGTGTCTCCTAGAAGAAGGGCTTTGCCCAAGAGGAGAGACTCACCAAGGAGAGACTCTCCATCAAGGAGAAGGGACTCACCAAGGAGGTACTCCCCATCAAGGAGAAGGGACTCACCAAGGAGGGACTCCCCATCAAGGAGAAGGGACTCACCAAGGAAGGACTCTCCATCAAGGAGAAGGGACTCACCAAGGAGGGACTCCCCATCAAGGAGAAGGGACTCACCAAGGAGGGACTCCCCATTAAGGAGAAGGGACTCACCAAGGAGGGCATCCCCATCAAGGAGAAGAGATTCACCAAGGAGGGACTCCCCATCAAGGAGAAGGGACTCACCAAGGAGGTCCTCCCCATCAAGGAGAAGGGACTCACCAAGAAGGGACTCCCCATCAAGGAGGAGGGACTCCCCACGAAGGAGGCACAGGTCAAAATCAAGGTCACCTTCGAGGAAAACTGATGGCTCTAGACATAGAAGGGAACATGGTAGATCTCGGTCAAGGTCTCCTCACTCAAGGAGTCACCATAGGCGATCTCCAAGGTAATTTTGTCTTAACATTAGTAACTTCCAAGACCAAGCTTTTCAAAGGACATGTATGTTTAGTAGTAATTTTGTCTGCTGATGCAGCATTCAATAGGCTTATTTTTCTTCCATGGATATTCATTTCAAATATGCACTGCTACTTTATGCTTATGTTCGTTTTGACATTGTAGAAGGCATTCACCACGTCGCAGATCATCTCCTTCCAGTCATCGTCATCATTCACCTAGAAGGCCGTGGTCACCACCTGCCAACAGGAAGACTGGATTGGGTAAGCCTGGACGGAATCTGTTTGTTGCAGGTTTTAGTTATGCCACCACTGAGCGAGATTTGGAAAAGAAATTCTCTAAATATGGGCGTGTGACAAGTGCACGTGTTGTTCGGGATAAAAGGTAATTACTTCCAGATGCAGTTCATACCTCAGTTGTTTTTACCCCAAATGCATATAAACATCTTTTGGCACTACCTTTTGGTTTCAGCGCATCTTTATTTTCTTTAAAGGTAATCCATGCCCCAACTACAAAATATCTTGTGTGTAGATATATGTTGACGTGTGTTTGCAAGATCTTTTTGAAAATGTTTTCCATCCTTGGACATATGTAGATGTTTGTAAGTATTAAATTTGAGGGTAATTGTTCTTGTTTAATTTAAATTTGAATCTTATACCCCCTCTGGTTCCAAATATAAATCATTTTAGACTTGTGCACAAGACTTAATAAAATAGCTTAAATGACCTTGTTGCGCTTCATTTGTACTGCATTGCAAAAGATAATAATTTATCTGCGGAAGGGGCAGCATTTGTTTAGCAATGGCAAACTGGAAATAAAATAAAATATGTAAAGGTGGCTAGAAGTTCCTAAATGGCTTGCATCTAGGAATGAGTTGAGAATGCTAAATCGACGTACACTTCGAATTTGTGGGGGTAATATATATATTTGACAAATGACACAATGTTAGATTAAATTACTTCTCTTCCATAGTAGCTTGCTGGATGGTACATTTCTCTGTTGCAACTACAACTGCATGTTGTTCCGTATCAATTTTCTTTTGCAACTTGTTCAAGCCAAGTAGGGATAGTCGGATAGCGCTATGCTAGGAGAATACTGTGCGAGTTGGGAAGCTATGGCCATGTTTTTTTTAATTGTTTGTTTTTGTACATTATGTTCCTCTAGTTTTAGTTCGGTCCATGTTGTATTCAGAGGAGTCTGTTGTTCAACTGGTTGACATTTGCTTAATATTCAGCCGGTTAACATTTAAACCTGAAGCTTAATGGGAGCAAATTTATTTTTCTGAATATATAGCTTAACAGTTAAACACACGGTTCATGGCATCATATTTATGTTACTGTATTTAGGATAGTATATGTGTGAATGCAATATTCATGTAATTTGAAATTATAACAGAGGGAGCAATTTGGCTAACATATACATAAGCTTTGCTTTCGTGATTAATGTGTATCTCAGCATGAAAGAACTATTTCATCCTGCCAAGTTAACTACTCCCTCCAGTTTTGGATGTATCAGGCTGTTGACTTTTAAACATACGTTTGACCATTCATCTTATTCAAATAATTAAGTAATTACCATTTACTTTGTTGTGATTTGTTTTATCATTAAAGGTACTTTAAGCATGACCTATATTTTTACATATTTGCACAAATTTGTTTGAATAAGACGAATGGTCAAAAGAATGTTCAAAAGTCAATGGTGACATTAAAGTCAATTTTTGAATTTTGGAACAGTATGCCTTTCTACTGTTTAACCATGAGAACTCTTCTAGCATTAATGAGGCTTCTGTGGATTTTACTTTCTACTATGATAAAAGCTTCTCTTGAGTACTTTTTGCTGGGCAGTTCTCTTGAGTACTTACTGTTGATATGTTCCAGACATGTGATAGAACCAGTTAGTGAGCAATATGAAAGCAGCTCATTTAAATTTGTACTCCACTTTATTTGATTATTTTGCAATATGAAATATTACTTAAAACTCATTTTATATTCTCTATAGATCTGGGGATTCTCGAGGCTTTGGTTTCTTATCTTTGGAGAAGGATGAGGATGCTGATGCAGCGATTCGTGCTTGTGATGAGACTGAGTGGAACGGTAGGATCATTCTTGTGGAGAAGTCAAAGGCACCTACATGGTGAATCTTACACCTTGGAGATCAGCACACCATGAGCCGACAACATTGCTTCAGCTTGCACAGCTTTTATTGCACCAAAGATTTCCTATTGACTATAACATAAATTATCATTAAATATGGCAAACTCACCAGCTATTGATGGTATATTAGGAGTAAGAGTCATAATGCACTTCCTATGGCTACCTTGCTGACAATTACAACGAATAAGATGTTATGTCACACCTTAGCTTGTTTCAGGGCCCTGCTGCTGATAAGAGGGAATTAATACCTTTTAATGTCTGCAACCTCTGCGCACAAGATGTTATGCCCTTCCAGATATGCACGAGGCGTTCATCCTCTTCCTCATGGTCACCAGCTGACCTGGCCAAGTGGTTAAGCTCCACTGCATTAAGGGGCATGAATGGAATTCAGATCTGTGAGGCTCTGATACTAAACCGTCTAGTTGACCTTCCAATAATTTATAGCAATGTAGGTTCCAATCATCATGTTTATATTTGCACCTTTGTGAGGTAAAAGATGGCATCTTTCTTTCTTAACTGTAGTTTGTGGTTTTGGATTCTAGTTACTCCGTGCTTGATAATGGATATAGCCAACTTGTATTTTCTTTTTGCTCGTTATGTTATCCTGTATGTTACCTTCCATTAAATTCAAAACTATCTATGCTCGACAACCTTTTAGCTTCGCTGCTAGCGTCTATTGTCTGTCACTACGAAAAAAATTGCTGGGCTCTCTTCTGGCATGGCATCGTTGGCTACTTGGCCACCTGAGACCTGGGACCTGAACGCATGCTGGGTGTTTGGGTAATAGTGTTGAAATGGCTTGGCAGGTGCCGGTACGTGATCTGTTCATTGCCTTAGACGCATGTTTTCAACGACATTTCAACTTTGGGTTTAGTTTTATTACGCTAAAATTTGATTTAGTTTTATTTCTGATGGAAAAGATTGGTTTAGTTTCGCCGCTACCAAGTTTTTTTTGGTCGTGTAGAATTAAAATATCGGTGTGTTTTATGCAAAATTACATAATGGATCAAACCCTTGGAAAATGTTTCTTATGAGACACTTAGAAATAAAATAATATGATGTCAAAATTCTTATGGATTGACTTCATATACCTATATTCCATAAGAAAACAAGCGAAACTCATACCTCTTGTTTTTTTATTTTTTGAGAAGTCTAATGCACTCTATGTCTCTCACACATCATTTGCTTGTTATCCGCTATAGCTAAAATTTAAATTTTGAAACTTAATTTTAAAGGATTGGTTTTGAGTTTTTATCATAAAGCCTTTGTCGATTAAACTACGAATAATTCAAATATAAAAGGCTTAGCTTATTTATTTTTGTTTTGCTATATATGTGTCGACATTCTTTTTTCGCCAAAAACTATCGAATTTTCAGCCTATGATTTTGCGTGGAGATCGGTGATCATGCGTGTGATTGATTTGCTTGGAGATCAGTGATTTTGTACTGGATTTTTTTTTCTTGCTAGCTGCTGTATGCAGTTTCTCGTTGTTCTTAGTGTAAATTTATTAGATTTTGCACGTGGATTTGATCCGTATCACTCACATCACATGCACACGCCTCTCCCACTAAATTACATGTGTTTTTATGTATTTATTTACATAAGAAGACTTACATACTAATTGCATATGTAATTTGAAGCTTACATTATAAATACACTAAAATTACATATTGCATATGCAATTTGAAGCTTACATTATAAATACATTAAAATTACATATATAATTTAGGAATTACACACTAACTATTTTTCATGAAAAATATGACAATATA
Source organism: Oryza longistaminata (assembly GCA_009805545.1). NCBI lineage: Eukaryota > Viridiplantae > Streptophyta > Magnoliopsida > Poales > Poaceae > Oryza > Oryza longistaminata. The sequence goes on from CM020189.1 coordinate 14,420,204, forward strand.
AATATAGATAGTCCTTTATTTTTTATTACTCAGTTCATTTTCTACTGCTTATAACAAACTTATATACTTGCTTCCGTAGAATATGATTCGACATTTTTAGAATCTTACATTTTAAAAGAGCTGTCAAATATTTTAGTAGGGTACAATTTTACAAGTTCTTGGTTTGCTATCGAACCAGACTTTTTGACGACATCAAAATTTGGTAATGACGACACGAACTACTCATGAAACATGGAGCTGTCAACCCTTGTATCTCTGATGGCCCTACGTCTTACTCCTGGGCCCATCAGGCCATGACCTATCTCGGCAAGGCTCCTACGGCTGAGTTCTTTTTGTTCACTTTTTAACTCACCACCATCGTTTTTCACGCGCTTTTCAAACTATTAAATGGTATGTTTTTTTAAATTTTTTTCTAAGTTGATTTTAAAAAATCATACTAATCTATTTTTCAAGTTATTTTAGCTAATAATTAATTAATTATATATTAATAAACCACCATGTTTCCGTGCAGGGAGATGAAGTCTCCACCTCCCTAACACAACCTACGTGTAGAAAGAATACGAGCTACAACAAACAGATAACATGCGATGCAACATTAAATAAGGTAGGATGGTAATCTTCCCGCAAAATGAGGAAGAAACTTAGTGATGCTAAGAATTTAGTGGCCTCCATTTATTTAAACGTGCGTTAGAAGGCACATTTAGGAACGTGAGTATGATGTGCATGCTTAGCGGCTCCCTGTAATAGTTTTTCTTACAAACTCATACTAAAAGCATCTTTGGTTTAATATGAAAATAAATTATACTGGGACATAAACCACATAAATAATGTAGACAAATATTTTATGTCATAGATTTGGACTGACATGTCCTTGCAACAAATCGTAAGACCTACTGTAACTAAGATATCAAGCTGGCCTGACTCGTTAAGATAACGAGTTAGATTTTCTGTTTGGCTCGGCTTAGCTCCACTGGCAATTCGAGCTAGCTAGCTTGTTTAGCTCGCGAGCCAACACATTCCTCCTCCATGGTAAACAAGGATGTGCTGTCGCCCATGCATGAGGCATTGGGCGCGACCTCACCGATATTAACAGCGACGGGTGGGTTAGGATAAGGTTGTGCGGCCATGAGGGCGTTAGGATGCACTATCGTGAAGGACTTGCAAGCCTAGGACCTGGGAGCCGGATGGACGACGGTGACACGAGATAGAGGGTGCACGAGAACGAGCATGAGCTGGAGGCGCAATATGGCCAATGGCTAGGGTTATGTTCTCTGTCTTCATGGAGAATAGCGTTTGAGGGATGAGGGAGACTGGGAGGATAATATGATCGCGATTAGGTATTTGGATCATTGGGTGTCTGACTAGGCTTTGTTGTTTTGGAGTGCTTTATGTGTAATTGAAGATCGGAGTGTTGTATTTGAGCTGGCAAGTTTGCCCATGGGTTGTTGAAATGTTGATAGTTGTCATATGCACTCCTTGTTAAGCTCGCTATTGAGCTGAAACAACAGCAAACAACAGCCACACACTACCATATCTTATTACCATATCTTATCAAGCTATTGAGCTGAAACAACAGCAAACAACAGCTATTGAGCTGAAACAACAGCAAACAACAGCCACACACGCAATAAGCTGAGTCAGATTAGCAAGGTAACAATCTAAATACATCTCAAATCCTCTACCATATCTTATTACCATATCTTATCAAGTCGAAATTTGGTGTTTTTCTACAAACTTCATGACATATTGCTATACAAAAAAAATATTTGGAATTGTTGCAAACCAAACAACACCAAACAACAGCCACACACTTCTATCCTACCAAAATAAAAAAAATTTGAATGGTTAATTTTGTCATCAAAGTGAACAAACCCAAAACCATAAAATCGAAGTTACTAAACTAATTATTTTTTTGAGAGAGTACAATCCAGGACGCACACGAACACACACCACACTTACACATGCACGTCCCTAACACATGCTAGGATTGTAGCATCAGTGCACGGGAAACGTGCAGTACAACGTGCACACGTATGTCGGTATGTGTACCCATATACCTACTGGGACCAACCGAAGTGTGTCCAGGGAAAGAGGGAAAAAAAAAACCCTCGGGTGAGCACAAGCG
>CM020189.1:14435756-14507174 GCA_009805545.1 Oryza longistaminata
TTTTTGTCTCCAAAAGTTAGTTGTAAGTTGATGAGAGAGAAAATTTGTGTGGGGAAACCACGCCGCGGCCGCGGCGCACCGCGCCAGCTGGAGCAGGCTGTACACGGCGGCGGCGCCGTGGGCGGCGACGAGGAAGACGAGCGCCTTCATGTCCGTGAACCTGGCCTTCTTCTCCAGCGAGAAGAAGGTCCTCGTCTGGCTTCCCGTGCCCACCAGCGCCGCCGCCAGCGCCGCCAGGGCGCACACCGCGCACCGCAGCGCCACCTCCGCCACCTTCGCCTTCCTCTCCAGCCCCATCGCCGCCGCCATGGCTAACCTTAGCTTAGCTTTAGCTTCTCACCGGCGAGGTTGTTCAGTTGTGTTGTCGTCGACATGAGCGATAAGATGGCGCCATCGATGGCCATTTTATAGTGGATAAAATAGTACTCCCAAAAAAAATCCCATTTTATCATTTCTAATTACAGCCATAAATTGTGTTCAACGTTTAACCATTCGTTTTATTTAAAAAATATATAATTAGTATTTTTATTAGATAATAAAATATAAATAGTACTTTAGACTTGTCTTATTTTTAGTTATTTTTGTAATTTTTTTAAATAAAATGGTTAAACGGGTGAGAGGGAGTAATCAACTGAGCATGCTGCATGCATAGTGGGAATGTGGGATCATCTGTGGGCAGTGCCTGTAGCTTTCTTGCATCCTCTTTTTTTAATTCATCTAGTTATTATTGCCATCATCACTAGAAAGTGTTCTTTCCCAACAAGTGAGCAATAGTATATTTTACAGGTGCACGCCAAGACCAGCTTTAATTTAGTGGAAAATGGCTTCACACCATGGCCCTCCCAACAAACTACATCTGGCCCCATCGTTTGGTTTGTTCATGGAATAAGTCAAACGATATATTTGCAAACAAAAGTAATTTGTAAATAAATATTTTATATTTTGATTGAAAAAACCTAAAATAAGCTTCACGCTTAAGGTTGAAAATTCAATTTTAGCTGATAAGTATAAATATAAGCGAAAAGATGAGGCCACATATATTTGTATATTGTGCTTTGTCTCTAGAAGGAATAGCTTTTTTTAGATGTCTGGATTTGCTATTCAAGTTGCACGAATTCAAACTACAAGCAGCATGCTTATTATTAGTGCCTAGTACTCGAAACATAAAACTTTATTTTCAAAAAAATAAAATAATAAAAGGTACTTCCTCCGTTCTAAAAATGAAATTATTTTGGAACGAATGTAGTATAAGAGTAGGGTTTTTATCAATCGCATCGACATATAAGAAATGTTGTCTTTGTTTGATTTAATTTTTGATTGTATTGTTGCATAAATTATCTGCTTGATTACAGGAATGTTATATAATTTATAAGAAATAAACTAAACAAAAAGCTCAAGTCAAGTGATCTAATAGCAATAAAGTAGAAGAAAGTTTTTTAAGAGAACGTAGTTTTCGATGCATAGCAAATAATCAGGTGAATAATTTATTATAGAAAAAAAAATAGTGCCTCATCAAGGACAAATTAACAAGAACATAAACCTCAAAAGGCAAAACAAGTTAAAAATTGCATCCAATGTCGATTTACCGAAGCAACTGAAACAGGTGCACAGGAAATCCCCTGCACGTGAACCTTTGTTGCGATCAAATTTCGCGCTGATCCTGCTGTTATGATTAGAATTTAATGGCTGATCCAACGTGTCATCACATTGAATTTCGCAAAAAACAGAGTAAATTTACTCACGAGCAAGAGGTGTCGCGTGCTCGCATGCTTTGCCAAGACGTGCCCTGCACTGCATGATGCTAGCTTTGAGCTACTAACTCTCCTAGGTTTGTGTTAAATGCAGCTAGCGAATGCGTGCGTTTGCAGACGAGAGAATTGAAGGGCACTAGGAGCACTAGGGCACGCTCAAACCAAGGCGATAATGCGATTAATGTCACATTGATGCGTGGGCGACGTGTCATTGCAATATGCCCTATACATCTTTGGACAAAGGCTGTGTTTAGTTCACTTTAAACTTCTAAAAATTCTGTCACGTCAAATATTTGGATACATGTATGAAATATTAAATATGAACGAAAAAAACCAATTACACAGTTTGCATGTAAATTGCGAGACGAATCTTTTGAGCCTAATTACGCCATGATTTGACAATATGGTGCTACAGTAAACATTTGATAATGACAGATCAATTAGGCTTAATAAAATTGTTTCGCAGTTTGCATGCGGATTATGTAATTTGTTTTGTTATTAGATTATGTTTAATACTTTAAATGTGCGTCCGTATACGTCAGCAAAATTTTGGGCATGGAACTAAACACGGCCAAAGTGAAATGACGCGTAGTAGATCTAGTGGTGCTTGCTTGACATGTGCCACAAAATGATTCATCCAGAAACAGCTGATTAATTTGTAGTGGCAAATCTATATTCGATCTGTTGATATGGTTCCATTTGTTCTGTTAACTCTTGAAAAAAATTCAATTTCAGTCCCTGAATTTGTTTGTTTTCAATTTGTCCCTAAAAAAGATCAATTTCAGTCCCTGAATTTCAAAACAATATAGAACTTGTCAATATACTATGTGTTTGTAATCCCATATTCCCAATCCCTCTCCCTCGTTTTCCGCGCGCACGCTTTTCAAACTACTAAACGGTACGATTTTTTAAAAAAGTTTATATACGAAATTTGCTTTAAAAAATCAAATTAATCTATTTTTGAAAAAAATTAGCTAATACTTAATTAACCACGCGTTAATAGATCGCTCCGTTTTCCTTGCGGAAGGGATTTGTTCACATCCCTTGGTTACGAACACAGCCTCATCACCAGAAAACTGGTGAGTGTTGTCAAAAAGGAAGTAATGAGAGGCAGAGGAGCATGGCTGAGATAGTGGAATATTAGGTGTCACAAGGGTAGGAATATGGGGGGCAGAACACAATTCTAGGTTTCACATTTGCACAAAAGCCATGTGGGCCATCGTCACATGATCACATTCATGCCCACCAAAGAAGAAGAGACAAACCTCACAAGCTAGGCCCTGTTTAGATGGGACTAAAACTTTTAAGTCCCTATCACATCGGATGTTTGAATATTAATTATAAATATTAAACGTAGACTATTAATAAAACCCATCCATAATCTTGGACTAATTCGCGAGACGAATCTATTGAGCCTAACTAATCCATGATTAGCCTATGTGATGCTACAGTAAACATTCTCTAATTATGGATTAATTAGGCTTAAAAAATTTGTCTCGTGAATTAGCTTTCATTTATGTAATTAGTTTTGTAAGTAGTCTATATTTAATACTCTAAATTAGTGTCTAAAGACAGGGACTAAAGTTAAGTCCCTGGATCTAAACACCACCACATTTCACATCTATTATATACTAAAAGTCCATTAAACTTCCTACAAACGCTCCCAAACTGCCACGTGTACCCTACAAACGCTCCCAAGCTGCCACTTGGCACTATGATAAATTATAGAAATTCTTAAAATTCTAAAAAAAGAAGACAACATCCAACCATTGATTTTCATTTAATCTGGTGGACCCGATATTTTTAACCATTAGATCAATCTATAAAGAAAAAATAATCCTCCAATCCCTATCAGTACTGTACGTACGTGGAGTCGTAGTAGGTATACGTACGTACTTGGACCCGTATGCCTCCTCTCCTCCTCCTCCTCTGTTCCCTCTCTTATTTCTTATTCCTATTCTTATGCAATATTAGTTAGAAAGCACAATAGGTAAGCACAATTGACGATTAAACAAATATAACATCTAAACTGCTTATATTTAATCTTTCAAAAAGAATGTCATGTTTTGGTTACAATTTCTGACTTTTACGTGCCATTTAAATAATTCCAAAATATTATGAAAAAATAACGATATAGATTTTATCATCAAACATAATTACACAATAATTAAATTAGAAAATAAATTACTCCCCGATAAGTCAAAATAATATAATTATATATGTCTCATATTATATTATATACTATAAATGCTTATAAATCGCCACGTGACTCTTTAATAAATTAGAAAAAATCCTACAAGTTCTAAGAAAAAAAGAAAAATATCTTTAGCATTGATTTTCATTTAAAATGTTAGACCAATTAATTTTAACCATTAGATCTATATAAAATAATATAATGGTGTGGACCATGCGTACATCGATTTACATTGTAAAGGATATGAGAATGGTTATAGCTTCGTTTGTACACTTACGGAAGAAGAAAATATTATATAGTAGTCTAAAAAATCGAGATTCATTTTTCTTTTTGAAACTTAAAAAAAATACTAAAAGTCCATTATACTTCCAATAAACATTATCAAGCCACCACGTGGATATTCTACAAATGCTCCTAAATCATCACTTTACGCTATAATAAATTAGATAAAATCCTATAAATTCTAAAAAAAAGAAAAATATCTTACCATCGGTTTTCATTCAAATCGCTGGACCTATTAATTTTAACCATTAGATATATATAAATTAATGGTGTGGGCCATATACATTGATCTAATGCAAAGGAAAAGAGATCGGTTATAGCTTCGTTCGTACATATAGAGTACAAGACATTGGATAGTAGTCTAAAAAATCGAGATTCATTTTTCTTTCTTGAACTGAAAAAAATTAAGACTTTGATCGGTCACAATTTTGCCCCCATCGACATTACTCAGGACACTGTCAGCGTGAGGGGGCAAATTAGCTTGGGACTACATGTATGTATCATGCATGGCCGAGCTAAAAGCTTTATCTACCAATTATTTTAGAAGCTTAAAAGTTAAAAACTATTTAGTATTTAAACTACCATGGTTGTATAAATGGCTAATTCTTTCAAACAACAAAGATAAAATAGGATAAGCATTGTAGCCTTCATATTTAGGATTATGCAATATAAACATAATCACTAAAGGCCTAATGCATGTTAGCTAAGATAAAATCACAAAGTGATTGTTTGCATTATGTAAAATCCTAATGTTTAATAATAAATTTTAGAGTAAAAATATTTAAATCATGACAACAATCATACCACACTACATAATAATCACACATGCGGAGTTATTTTTCGCAATGAAAATTATGTTCCTGCTAAGCTACATGGAGTCTCACACACTCTACACGAAACAATAAACTATCTCCTACGCTGCGAAATCAATTTAGACTCGAGAAGGATTTTTATTTGAAATATATATTGTGTCACGTGGACCCAAGGCATCCGTTAATAAACAATGAGTCAATCAAGTATACAGAGAAAAAAAAAGCAAGTGCATCTCAGCAAAGGATACAGTAAGTTGTAAAATATGTAGCCAATTTGCTACATACCAAAAGGAACACCGAAAGTAACTATCAAGTTCGTTGATTGTTAGCAAACAATGATATCGGCACAAAGATTTATATATACCATTATTTTCATAACCAATCAATGTGAAATGACAACTTTAAGCCACTTTTCTAACGTTTTTAATTGAATATACAATTATGTTCATCACATTCTAAACAAATGATTTCCGCGAGAATACTTTTCTCATGTTCCTCAAATGTGCAGCCTCCTATGTGATGAGCCTTTTGCCTCGGACTCATGAGCTACCTTTAGAAATAACTTTTGTAATGTGTTTACATATAACTACTTTAGTGGAGTACTTAACCCAGAAGATAGAGTTGAAGCTTTTACACAGTGAACTATTTTAGTGGAACACTTAACCCGCAAAAGTAGTATTGAATCAATCCACTCCATTGGTTACAGAGAAAAAAAAGTTCATTTTACATCCTACCGATATTTTATTCTTTTAAACTTTTTTTCTTCTCTACATACAAGTCATATTTCACTTTGACACATCAGGAGATGAAGGTCAATGATAATTAAACGAATACACTAAATTCCACGACCTGCATGTAAATGCCTCTAAGGTGTCAATACAAAATCAATAGCATTTCGTATAACGATATGATTAGAAATTTCCTACTAATTTTTATTTTAAGACTCATATTAACTAGGTATTTTTCTTAAAAATACTGTAGGATCCTATGCATAAGAATCACTATCTTACATATGTACATTTGGTCAATTTAAAAAGGTGATAGCAGGTTAGTAAAAAAATATATTTATGAGCAATTAAAGTTTCTCAAGATTTTTAAAGAAAAAAATACAATGAGCATTCAATTAAGAAGGGAAACACCTCACTTTAATTTAAACTTATTTTGTTAGACATGTTTTCGAAACGAAATAAAAACATGCCCGCGCAAATGCGCGGGCTACCTTCCTAGTTTACAATATAAAGGAGAGGTACCACTCAAATGGGAAAATAAATCGAAATGAAATAAAAAAATATGGCATCCTGTTTTCAACAAGATTGTTCTATCAACATCATTAGTAATTAGCTAATCGTTAATTATCCGCTAATCGCCTAATCACTAGTCATGTGAGGCCATCTCGCATGCTGCTCAAGCGAGATTGCTTCCTTTTCTTGCTGTCACGCCTGTCTCGCCTCCTGGTCTTGCGAGACCGTGTGATATATATCACTGGCGTGTCGTCACACTGTCATCACTTTTGCTGAACGGCTTAACTAAATCGTTTCGATTTCGCACTTCCAATCAGCGACGGCAGTATATTTATACTAAAATAATTATAAAATATTATAAAAAATAAATAAACATTATATTTTCAAATTTAATGAGAGAGAACCTACGGCGACTTGCCGATTTGGTGGTGGGAAGGGCATTCCAGCTATTTCTTCCACCGGTCAAATAGATGGAAACAAGGATTATAGAAAGTTAATTATCAAAACAATTCGTGCGCCCAGAAGGATAGAGACACTGTATTTTTTTTAGAACTCAGGGACAGTGTACATTAATCCCACATATTTAACACTCTTAATCTTGAACTCTGGATAACTAGTACTGCTCGATTTGTTGGTCTAAGATTAATTAATTATGTTCATCTTCGCAGATTAAACAGCACGGTGCGAGGCGCCTTGGAGGCCATGATCGGATTCGTGCCTCCGCTCGTTGGAGGGCTGGCGATGATGTTCAGCATGGGTAATCAATCGATCACGTCCAATTTAAATATTTTGTGAAATTTTAGGAGCGAAATATTATGGGTTATATGTCATGTGTCAAAATTTTCATACTTTTATGTCACTTGAATTAGAGTACTTGTTTTTTTTTTCTAAAATAATATTCTAGATATTTCGATTTTGATACGCAGGCTTATCTCTGGGGCATCAGGAAAGGATCATGGCATGCAGTTGGACTGAACTGGTTATTGGACAGACCCTGAAGTTTATTATAGGACCCATTGCGATGTTCATTGCGTCCAAAATTGTTGGCCTTCACGGCGATACACTTCGGATTGCCATTATACAGGTACCTAGCTATAACTTAACACTCAAATGCTGTGCAAATTTAGACATTTATCTTCATAACACCATCACATCAAACAGGATATGTGACTACAATTAAAATTCCAACATTACTCCTTAATTAATTACCTTTGTAAAGCTCCTGATAGTTTTTAACTGTAAACTCTGTTCTGCTGCTTACAATCTTTAATTTATACACACTGCTGTGCTGATTGATGAACTAACTGAAAAGTAAGGCATGGTGACCTTCATATCTGCAGGCAGCAGTACCTCAAGCAATTACATCGTTCATATTTGCGAAGGAATTTAAGCTGGATGCTGAAGTCGTTGGTACTATGTAAGATATATATAATTTGATCAGTGATTACTGAACATTAGTAAAATTAAAGTACTTCCAAGTTTGAACAAATATTTACCTGCTGTGTCCCAACTGTCTAACTGCTTAATTCATTCTTCAGGGTGATTACTGGGATGCTTCTGGCTTGGCTTTTCCTACCGCTACTCTACGCAATCTTACGGCTTACTGTGTAGAGAAGAAGATATTCAGACGACAGGGAATACAGATACAGAGGTCAAAGAGAGCTGCCATATGTAATGTGCAAAATGTGTGAGAAATACTGAATGTGTTTATAAATTTTTGTCTGATGTATGCAAATATGCACCTGAACTGAACTCTTGTTGTTTTTCTTCAAATTTTTATGCAAGTTGATTTGCATGTTTATATTCTTGGTTCTGTGATTTATATATCCTCTGATAATATTACATTTCACATTGTCCATGCAATCAATTAATGTTAAGTACCAGTAGAAGTAGTACGTACCTGATCAACAACAATTAAGCATTTAAGCTCCAGCTTAAGCTATTCTCAGTTCTGAACAATTGTTCGTGTTCCGTTCCATCTTCTTCTCTGTCTCCGGTGAAGTTGGGCTCAAGCAGCTCTGGAGGTTTTTCTTTTTCGAATTAAATCTCGAGAAGAAGGATAGAGAATTCCTATTTGATATTGAGAAGAAAGAGTTGAACCGGTTTATAACATAAACCGAGTCAAAATCCTTACACCTGCACGGTTAATTTAAGGAAAACCAACACGTTGCCAAGCTCATTAAACAACACTGGAGTTCCGGTCCGAATGGGAAGGTCCTCGATCTGCAATATTTTTCAGCCCAATCTACCACTCTCAAACTCTCTGAAAACAACAAACTGAAAACCTTTCTTTTTTTTTTTGACACCAACTGAAAACTGAAGAAGCACTTAAGGCCCTGTTTGTTTCAGTTTAGGATTATTATAATCTAGATTATTAAATCAGATTACTCTAAGCTAAATTATAATAAGCTGCGAGTTGTTTGTTTCTTTGGATTATTAGAGACATCTACGGGTAGTGGGTCTTATAGATTAGATTATACTAATCTGGCTTATAGACTATAGTAATCTATCTTAATAATCTACTTGTTTATTTTAGCTTAATCCTAAGCTGACTCAAACAGGGCCTAAGTAACGAGCTGCATTAGAGCAGTTGGACTCTAGGAATAAGTTCACCGGAGGTTCCCCAACTTAACGGCGAGATTTTTTAAGGTCCCTTAACTGCAATACCAGAAATGTGTACCCCTAAACTATCTAAAACCGTCCAAAAAAAGGTCCCCAGGCAGTATATATGGGTGGTTTCGCTGACGTGGCATCCTAGTCAGAAAAAAAAAGTATGTGGGGCCCACATGTCAGCTGCACATTTTTTTTCTTCTCCTATTCTCTTTTCTCTCTTTTCTCTTCTCTTCTCGAGCGCTAGAGCGGCAACGACGACATCCCGGCGCACCTCAACACGGAGCTCGAGCTCACCTCCGCTGCCAACTCGGCCTCCGCCGGTCCTTTTCTCCCGTCGCCGCCATCGCGCCGGCCGGCTCTTTCCCCCTCTCCCGCCGATGCCGTCATGCCGGCCGCCTTCTCTCCTTTTCTCCCGCTACCGCCGTCGCGCTGGCCGGCTCTCTTCCCCTCTCCCGCCGCCCCCGCTCCACCGCCGGCCACCTCTCTCCCCTCTGCCGCCACCTCCTCCCTCTCTCCCCGTCGCCTCGAGTGCCGGAACAGGACGAGGCAAACGGGAGGCGGCCGGTGGGAGAAGGGGGAGGGGAGAGGCGCGACGATGAGGATGGCGCGGCGACAGGGGACGGGGGGCGCGATGCGACAACGGAGACGGCGAGGTGATGGGAGACGGGGCGCCCGGTGCGGGGTCGACAGTGGGGTCATCGAGATACCAGCCGTCCGGCGCGTCCTCAATGTTAATGGGGTCGTCTTCGGTGTCGTGAGCAGGTGTGGTTCACGAGCCGCACCGCGAGTAGCGCGTCTGTCAGGACCGACAGCGACGCTCGCGCCCCGGCCCCGACCTCGGCCGCCGCCACCGACGCTGCCGCCTCTGTCGGTCCTTTTCTCCCGCCCCCGCCGTGCGCTGCTGCCTCCACTCCTTGCCGCCGCCGCCGCCGCCGGCGGAACTCGTGCAGGCGCTGCCCTCAGCCTGCTTCACCCACCGTCGCTCCTCTCTTCCCCGCCGCATGCTGCCGCCTCAACGCCGCTGCCGCGGCGGTGGCGCAACTCATGTAGACGCTGTTCCCGGCCTGCTTCACACACCGCCGTTCCTCTCCCCTGGCACTGCGCCACGCGCTGCTCCTCTCGCTGTTGAGCTCGCCGCCGCTCCGCTCGTCTCCCCTGCCCCTCCTCCCCCTCTCGCGCTGTCGCCACCACCGGCCGCCTCTCCCCCATCTGCAGTTGCGCCCGTTGGAGAGAAGGAGAGTAGATAAGAGAAAAAGAAAAAGAAAAAGAAAGGAGAGATGTGGGGCCCACACTACCCCCCACATATTTATTGTATTTTATTTTTTCTGACTAGGATGCCACGTCAGCGAAATCGGACGGCTATACTGCCTGGGATCTTTTTTTTTTTAACGGTTTTAGATAGTTTAGGGGTGTACATTTCTGGTATCGTAGTTAAGGGACCTTAAATAAGTTAGGAGACCTCCGGTGAACTTATTCGTGGACTCTATGGAAAAGTGTCGCAGCTAGGCTGGGCCTAAGTGGGCTCTGGCCTGCATGCCTGCTATGCATCTTGCTGTTGGGCCCAAGAGAGTGGCCCAAGAGAGCGTCCTCCTTGTAATTAAGCCATTTGGGCCATTACTATCAGTTTCAAACCCAATACACACTTGGGCTTAGAAACCAGGTAAGGCTGCATTTACTTATTCTGAACTAAAATTTCAACTGCATCACAAAAGTCAGGAAGAAAGGTTCATTCATGCACATTCTGATTCTGGAGTTGGCACCTTCAAAAAAAAAAACTATGTCATTATTCCTTCAAAAAAATAATAAAAACTCTATCATTATTTTCTCTCAATTGAGTGCCACGTGGTATGAAAACCAATTCATCTCCTTTATTTTATTCAGAAAAAAAGGGAAGAAAACGTTCTTTCAGAAAAAAAAAAGGGGGAAGAAACTAACGAAGTCAGCAGACTAACTAATTAAATTAATTCCACACTGCAATCAGTGGGAAGAACTGAAGAAAGCTATAGCTTGCTACAAAATAATTAAGTGGTAGTACTATTTTTTGCCTGGTGGATACAACATTAAGCAACACTTGACAGATGATTCACTAAAGTTTCAAGAATTAATCAAGACTGGCTGCACGTGTCTAATTTATACAGCTCCAATTTAAGGTTGTTAGTTAGGGCACGATTAATGTCGTAATGAAGGCATACTTAATTTAGTCTCTCCCTGCAAAAAAAGGTACTAATTTTAATATTCTAATTACATGCAGGGACTTGATGCAAAAATAGGATAACAGAATAGGTTATATTAATTCCTGTTTTTCAACGAAATGGTAGTATTCCCTTTTTAAAAAAAAAAACCCTATAGAGTTAATAATGTAAATCACCTAGAAATTAATTATGATCACTAGCTAGCTGGTATCTCTGCTAGCTAGCTAAGCCACTCTCTAAGCTTAATTAGTTGGTTCAGTACCACTACTATGCCCCGATGCAAAATAGTTAAGGCATCACTTGGACTGCAAGGATTTTTCACAGGAAATTTGAAGAAAATCTCATAGCAAATATGAACATTTTTCTCGAGATCTAGACATGCCTAGCTGGCTAATTGTTTAGATTTATGGATGCATGTCTTCACTATATTTCCTATAGTAAAAGGAAACATGACCAAACTTTAAGCTGTACAAGAAAACCATGATTTCTCAGGTCGAGGTTCCATCTAGAAAGTGACTTTTTGAAAACAAAGATGCATTATGCATGGTCCATAGTCTTTTCGCGAATGAAACAAACAAGAAAGAAAAGCAAATAATCAAAGAAAGAAAGCCCTGGCCACTGGAAAAGTACTAGCTGGTTAATTACAGATGAGATCTAAATTAAAGCATCAGCCCCTGCCCATATAGATCATGAAAAATGAAGTGGGACACACATATGCTACCCTTTTTTTACAAATCATATTATGAGATCAGTGTTGGTTTTCAACAGGTAATTATTTATATTGATTTATATAAAAGAGATAATCTATCATATTCAGACCACAACAGCACTATTTTTCATATTGCTAATGATTGAATTTGACATCTCGATATTATAATCTTGCTAGCATTGTGCAATGTTAGGTTGATCATGTGTGTGGCTTGTTTCATATATATGCATTAAACTCATCCTAGCTAGAAAAGCTTTTAAAAGGATTTCTCATCCAGAATATATATATATATAGGTTTTTAGCAGGTCAATGTATGGGCAAATGAAATACTTATGATAAAACTTTTAGGTGTTGAAAGAATACATGGGACTAATATAAGTGCAAAGGTCAATGTGCAAATGAGAATTACAATCCATGCAAAAGAGGATTCTTCTTCCACACAGAAAACAATATGCATCATTGGTTCTGTAAAGGTCACGACAACTAGCCGATTGGATGAATTAATGGGACTAATAAGCTTTAGTTTCAACAGCTCTCTCATCAAAGAGAGAAAGCTAAAAAGGTGCTTAGACTTGCAGGGCGAAGGCTCCCATTTGAGCATATCTTTTTGCAAAAAGCACGCAAGAAATGAAGCAAAGGTGTTGAAGAACATGGAAACTGGGTACCAAATTGAGCATGAGTTAGTTAGGCCTTTTCTTGCACAATTTCTTGAATTAGCACACAAAGGTGGAGTGAAGATCAATTAGTACTAATTAATTAGTATAATTGTGCAATGATATTTAATTACCATGAATTTAATTATAAGAGAGATGATATTATAATGTATCCCTTTTCATCTTATTTGTGTCTAACAATGCAAAAGGCATCAACACGCATTCCAAACCACTGGCTTCTGCTCCATCATGAGTGCTTCACTTGGCAGTTCCTATTCCTTGTGCTAATGATGTGAACAGTACATATACTTCTATTATACAGTTGTATTGGGATCTTGCTTTGTGCTAACAACCAAAGGTGGTGATGGCCAAATCCTAGGGGGGCAAGATTTCATACTTCAACTGTCCAACACTTGCTTGAAGGATTGCAAAGCTATCGGGCCCTTCTATATATCAACAAGCCATGTCTCCATTTCCTTTTTTGACACTTAAAAAGGGATTAATTATTTGTGGTAGAAAAATGCTAGATATTGTTGAAGACAGTTGTATCTAAAGCAGGGATATTTAGATATACCTAATGTGGTATTTAATAAGTCATTTTTGGCATGTCAAAAAATCTATGCAAACTTTGAAGTATCATTCACAAGCTATAGCAAGTTTGGCATATATTAGTTTTACCAAAATATGTGAATTTCAAGGCCAGTGAGTGATTCTACTCATATGTCTACATATAGTATATATGTTCAGGAACTCAAACTCGGGATTTGAAGTGTCATAAATTATTTATTTTATTCAATTTCCACATATTCTTTTAGCTTGGATATACTAAGTTCAAAACATAAAACTTGTTCTATTCAATACAAATATATATGACTGCAAACCTAGCTAGCTAGAAGTTAATCCAATACTGAAAATGCAGATGTGAATCCATCAATGCAGCACACGATTAAAATTTTCATATATATCCCGGTGGCTACACCCTCGTCCATGTCCACCTTGTAGCAGCTCCGTTGCACCTCTACCCACTCGCTCGGCTGGCTTGCTTCGCCGCCTCCTCGTGCCAAAACCCTAGAGGCTACGCCTTGCCTAGCAGTGTGGTGAGGGAGACTCGATGGGAGGATAGAGGGAGACAGGTGTTTTTTCTTGTCACAGGAACCTTATCCTATCCACCCCAATATCTGACAGGCCCTGGCCGGTGATATAGCAACAGACAGCTCGTCGGTCCAAGATCTTTACCGAGTACCGACACATAGTCCGTCACTTTCTTTTACTGGCAGATTGTTTGACATAGTTATCTTTTTACCGATAGATTGTTTTGCCAGGATATTTACCGGCAGACTGACTTGTACCAATAGTCCATTTTTCCCAACAAACTATTGCCTTCTATTTGGTGTTGCGGTGTAGTGTATATACTGATCACCAGATGATCAATGCTATAGTATGAATATATTTAATAATTACAGCAAATAGAAATTTTACCGTTCACTAATTCAATTTTAGTGTGTCACATCACTAGGGGAGGGGTAAGAATAAAAGCTCTAAAAACTCACGGCTCAGCTCGAATCAAGCTCATAGTCCTAACGAGGCAAGTCAAGCTGCGCTTTTATCTCTTTAGTTTAGCGAGCTAGCTCACGAGCATCATATCTTCTTTTTATACTTGTTTCTTAACCAATACTTAGTCCTTTATTTATTTTAAAACTATTTGTATTTAGTTTTTTTATTAGTTAATATTTTATTAGTATATTATGAATCGGTAAATTTAAAACTATAGAGCCAGTAATATTAATATAAATTAGATAAAATTTATTGACAAACCTAACAATCTTAATGAACCAGTTTGCAAACCGAGGCAAGCTAGCACGTTTATTAAGGTATCGAGCCTAATAAGTCGAGCCTTAATGAATCGAGCTGGCTCATTACCCACACTTACACATCATAGGGTTTGGGTCAACAACATGAGCATATGCTGTTAAAATTAAAACTTAGAGAATAATTATGTCAGGGTTATGGATACCTAATAGTAGTTAACTAAATCTCGGCAGGACCCACCACATACCATGTTTTATACGGAAATAACCTTCGGGTATAGAAGGAGTTCCGGATAAGGAAAGATAAATAGAGTTCTACACGGACAACATAGACGCCACAAAGCCACAAGCCAATACAAGCCAACATACGCCAAGACAAGCTGCCAGATATCGACATCAGAGATAAGCCTAGGAAAACCCCATATGGTACCTACGGGAACCAAAGAGAGGAATCTAGCGCTGTCTCTGACCTCGCCGGATGTGGATTCGAGGAGGAAGGCTACCCTGTTGTTGACTACGAGTCAGAACTTCAGACCACCATGTCGACAACAGATAGATAGGCTACCCCAAATATTGTACTGGTGTGATTATGGTGAATAAGAGCAACGACCGGCTTCAGCCAACAGGAGTAGGGTTATTACCTGACAATTCAGGGGGCCCGAACCTGTATAAAAATCATCGTCTCCATCTTTTTTACTACAATCTCGTATATACCCTGGTACCAACAATCCCCACACTATGCAAATATCGGAATCGCGACATTAAACATCGACAAATTATATATGTTATTGTGTCAAATGCAAGAGGACAAGTTGCACGGTTTATTATACATTCAAACTCCGATCAAATTAATTAGTGGTTTGATAAACAATTTTCTACATGCAGTTTGCATAGTGTCAAATAGTCATTCAGACAGGGCTCATTAGTTATACATGTACTCCCTCCATTCCATATAATATAAGGCACAACCACTTTTCTTAGATGTTCCATAATACTCCATAAGGCATGCATGCATATAGGCAATTAACTATGACCCCTTCTCTATTAAATTATTATTTTTTTAATCCTCCACTCTCATGCAAGGTTGTCAGGATCGGGATACTAGGTAGTATCGTTTTGCTCAAAGTAATATCGTATCGTAGGATCGTATCGTAGTATCGGGATACTATGAGATTTTCTTTTTTTAAGTTTAATTAATATTTATATTAATTATATATAGCCATTCTATATAAAAAAATGTAGTAATAATATATGTCATGCAAATAGAGACATTTATCGAGAGAAACCACATTAGTTTTTGATATATTTAACTGATTTAAAAAAACTTGAGCATATTTATTTACATTATTTTCAAACCATTCTATTTTAAATAATATTTTGTATGATCGTAAGGATCGTAGAATCGGGATACTACCTAAGATTTCGTAGGGTCGTGTGGTACTTAAATAGTAGGATCAAGATACTATGAAAATTAGGACACTAGGTAAAATCGGTATCGTTTCGTCTTGATAGGATTGTAGTGTCGTAAGATATTAGAATATAGATCGGGATACTGACAACTGGTGTCTTTAATAAGGTCCTCTTCCAGGTGCATACATTGGTCACTCGTATCCCACAGGAGGGGAGGCTCTGGAGGGAAGTGAAGTCGAGTCCTCTAGCAGTTTTTATTGTTATATAATCCTTGTCTCCTAATTTTCTGTCTTTTTGCTTGTTCAGGGTCTAGTTTTGCCTAGCTAACTGCCCTCCTCTCTTCCTGTGTAAAACTCTCATCACCGCTACAGCAGGTCATAATTGTAAATTTTTTATCTCCTGCTAATATATTGATGTGCATAAATTTGTTCTCCTGTCCAAGCACGTATATTGATGCTCTTACAAGTTTAAAAAAACACATGTACTGAACTGATTTCGTGTGTACCGGAAGCCCGGTCCAGCCAATCGCGCAGTGCGTGTTCTCGGCTTTTCCGCCATGCTCTCGCGGTGCCACACGGCCCAATCCCGCGCTTCACCTCACCTCTCCTCTGGAAGGAAACCACCGGCCCAGCGCGCTCCCCGCTTCTCCTCTCGTTTTTGGACTTTCTTCCGTCCCGAGTCCCCGCACCCGCTGCGCGCGGACTCCCCGACCAGTCCAGTCCACGACACGCACGCGATCCACGCGCGCCGCGGCCCACCACCGGTGCTGCGAGCGGCTGACGACCCACCACGTCCGCCAACACCGCGCCGCGCGCTGCATCATCCTGCGAGCCGCGCGGCGACGGCGGCGTGGCGTACGTGGGTTGCTCCCGTATGCGTCCGGGCCGAGACGTCTCTCCACCCGCGACACACTGTCCTGTGCGTGTGGCAGGCCAGACGGCGGCCGATCGATCGGATGGATCGACGCGCTGATCCTGAAGCACAAAAAATACATGTGCTCACGAGCCGCGACCAAACAAAGATTTGCACCCATCGTTGCATCTCTTCAGTGATCCTACTAAACCGAAACGATACTGATCGATCTTATCTGGTATCTTAATTTTTTATAGTATCTTGATCTTACTATTCATTTCCAGACGATTCTATGAAATCTTAGGTAGTATCTCGATTCTACTATCCATACAATCCTACAAAATATTATTTAAAATAAGGTGGATTTAAAATAATATGAATAAATACGCTCAAGTTTACATAAAACCAATTAAATTGATCAAAATCAATAGAGTATCAATATTATATGCTTTAATTTATACAACATACTTTATACTTTATATTAAATTATGTACTTTCTAAAATCTGGTCGTATTTCGATCTTGTGATACAACAAATAAAAAAAACGATCTTATCTAGTATCTTGATACTGATTATATATACAACTCAAGTTCTTTTAGTTATTTGCATGACTACATAACTCTATAATTCTGTGTACAAGGATGAATTTCAAGATATTTATATATATGCAAGATCAAAAGTGGAGTTGGTGTGAGAAATCTTGTACATTTGGAAGAGAGAATAATGTGTCAAGGGAAAAAAAATATACTACCTTCAATGTGTATGTATGTATATATATGTATAATTGTATATATATGCAATGTACTCCTTTGGCAGCTATAGATGGGGCCCCTCCCTCTCAATCATTCAACTTGGAAATCAAGGAAAGGCAAGGATGACACATCTTTCATCAGCTCCTCCAAGTCCCACTCTCCCATGACATTCCTGCTCATGTGCTGCTGCTGCTGCTGCTGCTGCAGCATCTGATGCTGCTGCTGCTGTTGTTGGTGGTGACCCTCCCAGTAGATCATGTTGCTGCTGCTGTTCATTAGGCTAATGCAGCAGCTGCTGCTGATGTTGTTGTGATTATTATCACTGTTGTTCTTGTTGCTGTTGCTGTTGTCTGTGATGTTGCTGCTCAGTGTGGCCGCGGTCGTGTTGCTGCCGGTTTTGTTAGGGTGGTCATCGTCGTCATTGAGAATGGTTTGGTGGTCTAGGAGAGGTGGCACTGCTGTGCCGCCGAAGAGGATGCTGCTGCTGTGATGGTGATGATCTCCTATTAAGCTTGATCCGTCCATGGCGGCGATCGCGTGGTGGTGGTGGTGGGCGCCGGTTGATCCGTAGTATCCTTGCTTGATGGAGATGGAATGGTCGTGGAAGAACTGCGGCGGCGGCGAGGTGTCGACGCCGCAGACCTGGTCGGGGAGTGGGAGGAGGCCGCCGTAGCTCCTCCCCGCCGCCGCCGCCGCCATTATCGACGGCCGGCTCTGCATCGACGACGAGGAGGAAGACGACGACGACGACGAATCCACCCACATGCTCTTCATGGCAGCATTAGCTGTCCCGACAACGACGTCGTCCGTGGCGCCGCCGCCGCCGCCGCCGCAGCCAGCGAGGTCGACGACGGCGCCGAGCTTGTGCTCCGGCGGGGAGGTGCAGTCGGTGGTGGTGGCCGGAGACGCCGAGGAGGAGGAGGAGATCTTGAGGCGCTTCTTGATGGTGGAGTTCCAGAAGTTCTTGATCTCGTTGTCGGTGCGCCCCGGTAGCCGGGCAGCGATCTGAGACCACCTGCAATAATTCCATGCGTCGTAGTACGGTAGGATTTTCATCAGTGAGCAAACGAGATGTTTCTGTCAAGAATTATTATCCAAGCTTAGCTATAGCTATGGTTTGTAGTAGTACAAAAGATTAATTAAAGGAAAAGGTTAATTAGCTGCATGCACATATTTGTCAATGAGTCTTAATTAATCTTCTTTTTTATGCATGCATGCATGCATAAGCGCATAAGCATGATTAATCTAGTATTTACTTCCAGAAAAAAAATAAAGATAAAGTATATATGATTTTCTCCGTTTCAAATTACTTACCGTTTTACTTAAAAAAATTACTTGTCGTTATAACTTTGCAGTAAGTCAAACATTTCTAACCTTCATCATCAATTCTCTAGAAATTTATACAGTTATTACCATAATAAGATTTATTTTCTAAATTCATTATATATGAGAAATATTTTCATAATATATAATTCACATGTTAAACTGTATACGAATTTTTGAAAATTTATGATGAATATTTGACTTTATACAAAGCTAAAATGAAAAGGTTTTTTTTTAGGTAAAACGAAAAGCATATATATATTTAGGTTAGTTTTACATGTGAGAAAGTACGTAGAGGTAATTAGTCGATGTCATAATCTCATTTCTGGTAAGACAAGGATTAATCAATAATTATGGATGATTGGATCCGACAAATTTGCATATGTCTTTCAGGGTTAATTAGAACGTATACAAGTATGAAGTATCCCTGTCGGTGTCTTTTCAGGCAACTTTTAGTTTCTACGTTACATATATATCAGTTTTGTAATTATGCATGGTGTACGACATTTCATGCAAAATTAAGCAGAAGAAAAAAAAGAATTAATCAAGAAATTAATATTTTGATTGATATATCCAGGACTCATGTTGTTCTCATAGCCCTTTGAGACTTGAGACACATGTCTGTATATATAATAATATTCTAATAGTCAAATTTTTTAAACTTAGGTCACATATTATACATGTATATGGATGCATGTGTGTGTATGCACGTCAACGTTTTGCTGTACGTGATCAGTAATGCTTCAGCTGTAGAATACGGAAATTGTACGCTCACGGTAGATCTACCTAAGACAGTTGTGAACTAGGACAGTGTACATGGGAAAAAAATATCGTACGACGTATTGTGTCAAATTCACGTAATCTCTTATATACTTTTTTTTTTTGGAGAAATGCATGTGTAGATCAGAGCACCTGGAGTATTTATCTCGTGATAGTTTCGCATGAAACAAAGAATTAAATTTTAATTACCAGAACTCCCATAATCTTTATTTTCAATTGGAACCTATATATATTTCTCTAATTTCAAGATCAACCCAATGGAACCTGCTTTATTAGATTTCTTACAAATTATTTTTATATTTATTAAATTTCAGGAGAAGCTATCTAAGCTAGCTGGAATATCCTATTAAATTGTCTCAATGTGCTAGATGACAGCATGATATTATAGGGTAGAGAAAGAGAGAGATGTGATGGCAAAGATAGTACATGGAGTACTCACTTTCCTGCCTCCCCTTCCTATCTTTCTGGACCCTAGCAGCTAATTGCATCTGCTAACGACCTGTAATTGCAACCAACCTACATATATTTTGACCAGTGACAGTGACTGTTCCTCCTACTTCTTTCATGCATGCACATGACACTAATCATCTCTCTCCAACACCACACTGATCACTAGTCACTCAGGCAAGTACTAGCTGCATGCACCTTTCGGACACTTCAATATATTTATTCATAAGCTCATCAATGTGACTTCATGTGCAAGGGAAGCAGTTGGTGCATGAAAGGAAAGAGGAAGCAAAGAAACAAAACAGGGGAAACTTTACCCTGAAGAAAATTTTTATAAAAAGGTGAAGCATTATCTACAGTGTTTAGCCCTAATTCTAAACTAACTTCTTAACATGAACACCCACATAATTAAGGCATCTAACTATATATTTAATTATGATATCGCCATATATGCAAGGTTGTCGGTATTTTGATCCATATCCTAGTATCTTATGGTACTGTGATCCTACTAAACCGAAACGATACTGATCGATCTTATCTGGTATCTTAATTTTTTATAGTATCTTGATCTTACTATTCATTTCCAGACGATTCTATGAAATCTTAGGTAGTATCTCGATTCTACTATCCATACAATCCTACAAAATATTATTTAAAATAAGGTGGATTTAAAATAATATGAATAAATACGCTCAAGTTTACATAAAACCAATTAAATTGATCAAAATCAATATTATATGCTTTAATTTATACAACATACTTTATACTTTATATTAAATTATGTACTTTCTAAAATCTGGTAGTATCCTGATCCTGTGATACTACAAATAAAAAAAGATCTTACCTAGTATCTTGATACTGGTTATCTTGCTTATATGTACAACTCAAGTTGTTCTTTTAGTTATTTGCATGACTATATAACTCTGTAATTCTGTGTACAAGGATGAATTTCAAGATATTTATATATATGCAAGATCAAAAGTGGAGTTGGTGTGAGAAATCTTGTACATTTGGAAGAGAGAATAATGTGTCAAGGGAAAAAAAATATACTACCTTCAATGTGTATGTATGTATATATATGTATAATTGTATATATATGCAATGTACTCCTTTGGCAGCTATAGATGGGGCCCCTCCCTCTCAATCATTCAACTTGGAAATCAAGGAAAGGCAAGGATGACACATCTTTCATCAGCTCCTCCAAGTCCCACTCTCCCATGACATTCCTGCTCATGTGCTGCTGCTGCTGCTGCTGCTGCAGCATCTGATGCTGCTGCTGCTGTTGTTGGTGGTGACCCTCCCAGTAGATCATGTTGCTGCTGCTGTTCATTAGGCTAATGCAGCAGCTGCTGCTGATGTTGTTGTGATTATTATCACTGTTGTTCTTGTTGCTGTTGCTGTTGTCTGTGATGTTGCTGCTCAGTGTGGCCGCGGTCGTGTTGCTGCCGGTTTTGTTAGGGTGGTCGTCGTCGTCGTTGAGAATGGTTATTTGGTGGTCTAGGAGAGGTGGCACTGGTGCTGCGCCGAAGAGGATGCTGCTGCTGTGATGGTGATGATCTCCTATTAAGCTTGATCCGTCCATGGCGGCGATCGCGTGGTGGTGGTGGTGGGCGCCGGTTGATCCGTAGTATCCTTGCTTGATGGAGATGGAATGGTCGTGGAAGAACTGCGGCGGCGGCGAGGTGTCGACGCCGCAGACCTGGTCGGGGAGTGGGAGGAGGCCGCCGTAGCTCCTCCCCGCCGCCGCCGCCGCCATTATCGACGGCCGGCTCTGCATCGACGACGAGGAGGAAGACGACGACGACGACGAATCCACCCACATGCTCTTCATGGCAGCATTAGCTGTCCCGACAACGACGTCGTCCGTGGCGCCGCCGCCGCCGCCGCCGCAGCCAGCGAGGTCGACGACGGCGCCGAGCTTGTGCTCCGGCGGGGAGGTGCAGTCGGTGGTGGTGGCCGGAGACGCCGAGGAGGAGGAGGAGATCTTGAGGCGCTTCTTGATGGTGGAGTTCCAGAAGTTCTTGATCTCGTTGTCGGTGCGCCCCGGTAGCCGGGCAGCGATCTGAGACCACCTGCAATAATTCCATGCGTCGTAGTACGGTAGATTTTTCATCAGTGAGCAAACGAGATGTTTCTGTCAAGAATTATTATCCAAGCTTAGCTATAGCTATGGTTTGTAGTAGTACAAAAGATTAATTAAAGGAAAAGGTTAATTAGCTGCATGCACATATTTGTCAATGAGTCTTAATTAATCTTCTTTTTTATGCATGCATGCATGCATAAGCGCATAAGCATGATTAATCTAGTATTTACTTCCAGAAAAAAAATAAAGATAAAGTATATCTGATTTTCTCCGTTTCAAATTACTTACCGTTTTACTTAAAAAAAATTACTTGTCGTTATAACTTTGCAGTAAGTCAAACATTTCTAACCTTCATCATCAATTCTCTAGAAATTTATACAGTTATTACCATAATAAGATTTATTTTCTAAATTCATTATATATGAGAAATATTTTCATAATATATAATTCACATGTTAAACTGTATACGAATTTTTGAAAATTTATGATGAATATTTGACTTTATACAAAGCTAAAATGAAAAGGTTTTTTTTAGTAAAACGAAAAGCATATATATATATTTAGGTTAGTTTTACATGTGAGAAAGTACGTAGAGGTAATTAGTCGATGTCATAATCTCATTTCTGGTAAGACAAGGATTAATCAATAATTATGGATGATGGATCCGACAAATTTGCATATGTCTTTCAGGGTTAATTAGAAACGTATACAAGTATGAAGTATCCCTTTCGGTGTCTTTTCAGGCAACTTTTAGTTTCTACGTTACATATATATCAGTTTTGTAATTATGCATGGTGTACTACATTTCATGCAAAATTAAGCAGAGAAAAAAAAGAATTAATCAAGAAATTAATATTTTGATTGATATATCCAGGACTCATGTTGTTCTCATAGCCCTTTGAGACTTGAGACACATGTCTGTATATATAATAATATTCTAATAGTCAAATTTTTTAAACTTAGGTCACATATTATACATGTATATGGATGCATGTGTGTGTATGCACGTCAACGTTTTGCTGTACGTGATCAGTAATGCTTCAGCTGTAGAATACGGAAATTGTACGCTCACGGTAGATCTACCTAAGACAGTTGTGAACTAGGACAGTGTACATGGGAAAAAAATATCGTACGACGTATTGTGTCAAATTCACGTAATCTCTTATATACTTTTTTTTTTTGAGAAATGCATGTGTAGATCAGAGCACACAGAGAATTATAAACAAAATCAACACCATCCAAAAAAAAAAAACCAGAGGAAAACAATTAATACACACCCACAGAGATTTTTTTTTAAAAAAAGAACAGTATATATATATCTTTTAATTGCGAGGGAAATTCATTGAAAGATTATGCTACATTACTTGCTAGCCCTATCAACACAATATAACAACATTCCAAACGAGAAAACAAAACAAAAAATTAACACCACACAGAAAAAGCTAGCACTTTGTGAAAAACAAGAAACAAATTAATGTAGGAAGAAGACAAGCAAACTACTTAAGAAAAACCGATGAGAAACGAACGAACAAAGAAGAACACACAATATGAACCCCCACATTAGATAGACAATGAACTAATGAATCAATCTCCTACTCCCTCCATCCCAAAATATAAGGAATTTTAGATGGATGGAACACTTAATTCTTAGTACTACGGACAGGTTACTATCCATCCAAAATCCGTTACATTTTGGGACGGAGGGAGTAATATATTAAGCTTAATTAATCATGGTAATTAATTAATTAGGTACTACTTAGTCGTAGGAGCTTATAGTTAACTGATTAGCTGCACCTGTTGCCGAGGATGGCGTGGAGGTTGACGATGAGGTCCTCCTCCTGCGGCGAGAAGGCGCCGCGCTTGAGGTCGGGGCGGAGGTAGTTGATCCACCGGAGGCGGCAGCTCTTGCCGCAGCGCTGCAGCCCGGCGTTCCTCGCCACGTCGCTCCACGACCCCTGCCCGCTCCGCAGCATGTACGCCACCAGCTTCTCGTCCTCCTCGGCGACCACAGCCCCTTCCGAACCTTCCCCCCCCCCCGCCACCGCCGCCGCATTGTTCCCTCCCTGCACCATTACCACGCGCCGCCCTTCGCCGCCCCCCCGCCGCCGCAATCCGGCTTCCTCATTGCCGATCTGCTGTGATTTGATCAAGTATGTAGATAGATATGATGGATATAAGTAGCTTGGGAGAAATGGACATGAGTGTGTGTGAGAGATATATATATATCAAGTGTGTTGTGTTCTTGTTGTTGTTTGTGTGGAGTGATGAGATCGAGCTAGCAATGGAGAGATGAGAGGGAGGAAGAAGGAGAGGAGGAGAGGGGATGATATGATGGTGATGGCGATGGGTGCGTTGTGTGTGCTTTGCTAGAAACTGGACAAGTAGATGGAGAGCAAACAAGAGAGGGAATAAAAGAAGGGTTGTAAAATGCTAGGTTCACACGCATAGGTCATCTAGGCATGTGGCTTCATATATGTAGCTTAATTATAGGATGCCCCTTTATGTGTAAGCCATTGCGTTTTTATTTCTTTGTTCTCGAATGTGTGATTCGTGGATTTTCTATATGAGAAAGTTAATGTTTTTAGCAAGAGGAATTTTATAGTACTTGACGTAGGAGTGCGATACCAAGAGGTATATATTTTCTTGTGGACGAGGAACCAAAATTTACACTATATTTAGCAATACACCATCCTAAGGAAGCGCTTAAGGCAACTGAGTATATCTGTTGCATTGAAACTAATGCTCTAAAAGGTTGTATGTAGTGATATGCTTGGATCAATAAATAAATGTGGCCATTGATTTGCTTTCATGATAAGTCATGAGAGTAGGCATCTTCGTAGAAATTCTACATATTGAAAGTAGCTACTTATACATACAAATTATTCGCTACTACAGTTGTACGACTTCAATGTACGTATAACCCCACAATTTAGTATATACGTCATCGTACTACGGTGTAGCTGGTATGTGTGAACCAACCATTTTCCATGCTCTTTCAAGGAGAGATATGAGAGAGAGATAGAGCTCTAGTCTTCTTGTCTTTGACTCCAGCTCTTGTTGTCCTTTTCCATTTCTCACTTCCCTGAGCCAGAAGGTTATCATGGCCACCTGAGGGGCAGGGAGATCAGTTGAGGGGACAGAGATATGTGCATATACATACATGCCCCTGTGGGGTTGTTTTGCAATGAAGCATAGACAATAGAGAGAGCTATTAGCTATAGGTCACATAATTGCTTGGAGTTCACATAATCCTGCCCATCATCTAGCTAATCTCTCTCTCTCCTCCTTAATTTTTCTTCTCTCTCTTTTCATGTCCCTCTCACACAGCTTCCAAATGCCATCAAAAATCATCATCATCATCATTCATCCACACACACAGAGAGAAGCTAGCCAGGGGCACATATCAAAACAGTCCCTATTGTATTGCTGCATGCAATAACAGATCGATCGATGGATGGAAGCTGCTGCAGTAAGCTGCAAAACTTGCATGCGTGGAAGCCTTGCATGGAGTGTACGTCTGGCATGCTGGCCCCTCTCTCTACCTCCTCTCTCTCTCTCTCTCTCTCCTCTCTCTCTCTCTCTCTCTCTCTCTCCTCTACTCTACTCTCTCTCATGGAGAAAAGAATTTAGTTAAAATCGTTGAAATTAGAAAGCAAAAGATGATAAAGCTATACATGCATGCATATGGATTATGTAGAGCTAGCTTGCAACTTTACAAGTAGGTGTAGATAGTACTAGCTAGTATACATGTATGGTTGTGATTCTCCAAAGATTTTGTTGTCCACTTGTCATGCGTGAGGATGGAAGTACACGTACTACAGTGTGCAACGTGATTATGGGGCCCAACGACTGTCAATTGTCACTTAAAAGAAGTTATGGTTACAGCCATGATCAAATTGAGGGACTCGTGCCAACAATTTGGTCATTAATATATAGTGGAGATGGGCGTGTGTAGTCAGGTTTCGCCATACCGTGCGCAAGGGTTTATTTTACCACCACACGAAGTTACGAAGGTTATCGCGTAAAATTTATCTTTAAATTTTCGAATTCAAGATTTTCAACCTCCCTCGGTCGGTCGAGGTAACCTGCGCCGTGGTATGCTTTTTAGAAAAAATAAAAAAATTGCAAAAAGGTTGAGGAAACTTGTAAAACATTTTATATAATATTTTGTGTAGGGAGAGATTAAATGAGGGAGAAGAAAAATATTTTTCCCTTTGCTGGGATTAAATGGGCTTTGTGATCTTCTTTTCCCTGTTCTCTGTTTCCACTTCAGTTTGACTCGAAAAAATGAAGTTAACTTTTTTTCACACAAGGTTTTCACCAGATATCACTAGAAATTATGTATTGCTTGTAAGATTTTTTTTAATGTTTTCATTGTTTCTATAAATTATATTTCGATTCAAACAAATTATCTCAAACCATTCTGGTAATTATGCACCTACCATAGCCCTACAGTAAAAGCTGTAACTATAACTGCCAAGAAGGAAAACCCTTATAACCGCCGAGAAGAAGAAAACCCTTGGTGAACCCATGGATACTTAGTTGATTTACATTGGTAAAAAAAGTTGTTTTTAACAATGTAAATCAACCAAGTATTTTTCTAATAACAATCCTCCACAATTCAATTTTCTACCTACCTTTACTTCTCATCCAATCACAATCTTCATCTATTTAATTTTATCTACTTTCTTAATAATCACGTTAATCTAGGATGGAGGAAGTGTTTTTTTTTTCATTAACAAATTGGCATGGATGCTTTGGGTGATTAGTTTGGTGTGTTGTTCATCATGTTTGATCTTTCATCACAAGTTTCTTTTTCATGCATTTTACTCCGGTTGAAAATGATTTAGATGCATGCATGATGCATGCCTCAAACCGAAGCATTTCTGTTTCCTCGTGAGAGAACACAATTATTCTTATCCAGCAATTTCCACTAAAAACGGAGGCTTTTCAGTTTATCTGGAAAAACAATGGGACCGGAAATGAAAGTGAGACCCAAAATTAGATTGTGACACAATATAGTAAGTAATTAAAAGGATTTCAAAGCACGTGATCCTCACAGATCGAATAAATTGTCTAGCCTGGTGAAGCACATGGGTGTAATTTTTTTAACTCTTAATTATCATTCAAACAATGATTTATCCTCTGAATATAGCAGTATCACGCAATATATGTGCGTGTTATGATGTACTTATATTTATTTTAATTTGCAGATTGGTTATGATCTCTAGACCATTGCAATGCATGATGTTGTCATCAGGCATGGAGCTAATCCTGTCCACAAACATGATTGCAATATCACAAGGTATATTTTTATATATATACCAGCTAATCGCATTTGATTTTCTATCTTCACCTAAATAATGCTTTCATGTGCACAAGTATCGCAAACACTACATAAATAATAATTTTAATGAAATATTAGACTCCATGAATTGAGGGATCAAAGAGTCTAGACATTTTTCCCCATGTTTCCAGAGTGCATGGACAAAACTGAAGCACATCTTTCAAATTCATTTTTCCTTTTGCATATTTCATTTTAATGGCAAATCGGGTTCAAATGTTCAGTTGTTTACGTTGGGCCTAATGCAACCAGCCCAAATCTATCATTCCTCTTCCCTAATTTCTCAGCCCAGGCCCAAACTCCATGGCCTGGCTATGATTTGTCGATCTGATCGAATTAATTCCTCCCTTGTAGATCCAGTCTTTCTTTCATTTTTTTTCTTTTTTTTTGTGCAAGGTCTTGTAGGTCAAATCATTGATCAATGTAAAATAATAGTAGGTCTCAAAAAAAATGTAAAATAATAGTAAAAAAATAACTAAAATTCTTCGAGAAAGTAGTACTCCGTAGATGAAAAGGAGGAGAATAGAAAGAAGCAATAACTAGCAGGCTCTGTACAGAATAATACGATTAGTAAAAAAAGAAGAAGAAGAAATCAGAATTAATAATTCTTGTTTCAGCACACCCATAGAAATCAGATTATGTCAGAAGTAATCTGCAGTTTGTTCCATCTTCTTCTTGCTTCTTAAGACTATATATATGATCTTTCTTACATCTAGCTAGAAGATTTTTGTTGCATATTTTATGATTGGAAATGAGTAGGCATGCATACAAAAGTATCTTCTCATGTTCCCACAGAACATTATTTGCCATCTGAATTCTGAATCAGTTTAACAGTTTTACAAACATTAATTGCAGTTTAGCTACCGTTGTATAGAAAAATTGCCGAAGAACAAATGTACAATGATAAGAAAAGAAAGGTTACTCCTCACGGAGTTTCTAGTAGTGATCGAATTAGCCTATGCTTGAGATGCAGTGACAAGGTTGTGTGATTTTAACCTTAAGGTCTCTTGTTCAATCTCTAATATGCTCACAATTCATTCTTAAAAATAGTTTGAAAGGACGTCTCTCTTTTTTTTTGGGAAAGAGAGAAGAAAGGAGGGATGGAGGGGAGTTGGGCCGAGGGAGAGAAGGGAAGGCGGCCCAATTGAACAGTGAACTTTCTTATTTTCTCTGAAATTTTGGGATTTGAATTTAGAGGAGATTTTGAAGGGATTTGAATTTGAATTTGAACTAGGGTTTCACAGGAATTTGAAAGGCAATTCTAAGAGAGGATTTGAGATCCAATTGGCACAAAATCAACTAAGAACCAAATTAACTCCAATTTTAAATGACAAACTTTTTAAATAAAAGCACATAAAATACGGGTGCTACATTAATTTTACCTACTTTCTTAATAACCACGTTAATCTCTAAAACTCCTTATATTCTAGGATGGAGGAATTACATTTTTTCATTAACAAATCGGCGTGGATGCTTTGGGTGATTAGTTTGGTATTTTGTTCATCATGTTTGATCTATCATCACAAGTTTATTTTTCATGCATTTAACTCCGGTTGAAAATGATTTAAAGGCATGCATGCCTCAAACCGAAGCATTTTTGTTTCCTCGTGAGAGAACACAATTATTCTTATCCAGCAATTTTCCACTAAAAACGGAGGCTTGTCAGTTTATCTGGAAAAACAATGGGACCAGAAATGAGAGTGAAACCCAATATTAGATTGTGACACAATATAGTAAGTGATTAAAAAGGTTTTCAAAGCACGTGATCCACACAGATCGAGTTGTCTAGCCTGGTGAAGCACATGGGTATAATTTTAACTCTTAATTATCATTCAAACAATGATTTATCCTCTGAAATATAGCAGTATCACGCAATATATGTGCGTGTTATGATGTTACTTATATTTATTTTAATTTGCAGATTGGTTATGATATCTAGACCATTGCAATGCATGATGTTGTCATCAGGCATGTAGCTAATCCTGTCCACAAACATGATTACAATATCACAAGGTATATTTTATATATATACCAGCTAATCGCATTTGATTTTCTATCTTCACCTAAATAATGCTTTCATGTGCACAAGTATCGCAAACACTACATAAATAATAATTTTAATGAAATATTAGACTCCATGAATTGAGGGATCAAAGAGTCTAGACATTTTTCCCCATGTTTCCAGAGTGCATGGACAAAACTGAAGCACATCTTTCAAATTCATTTTTCCTTTTGCATATTTCATTTTAATGGCAAATCGGGTTCAAATGTTCAGTTGTTTACATTGGGCCTAATGCAACCAGCCCAAATCTATCATTCCTCTTCCCTAATTTCTCAGCCCAGGCCCAAACTCCATGGCCTGGCTATGATTTGTCGATCTGATCGAATTAATTCCTCCCTTGTAGATCCAGTCTTTCTTTCATTTTTTTTCTTTTTTTTTGTGCAAGGTCTTGTAGGTCAAATCATTGATCAATGTAAAATAATAGTAGGTCTCAAAAAAAATGTAAAATAATAGTAAAAAAATAACTAAAATTCTTCGAGAAAGTAGTACTCCGTAGATGAAAAGGAGGAGAATAGAAAGAAGCAATAACTAGCAGGCTCTGTACAGAATAATACGATTAGTAAAAAAAGAAGAAGAAGAAATCAGAATTAATAATTCTTGTTTCAGCACACCCATAGAAATCAGATTATGTCAGAAGTAATCTGCAGTTTGTTCCATCTTCTTCTTGCTTCTTAAGACTATATATATGATCTTTCTTACATCTAGCTAGAAGATTTTTGTTGCATATTTTATGATTGGAAATGAGTAGGCATGCATACAAAAGTATCTTCTCATGTTCCCACAGAACATTATTTGCCATCTGAATTCTGAATCAGTTTAACAGTTTTACAAACATTAATTGCAGTTTAGCTACCGTTGTATAGAAAAATTGCCGAAGAACAAATGTACAATGATAAGAAAAGAAAGGTTACTCCTCACGGAGTTTCTAGTAGTGATCGAATTAGCCTATGCTTGAGATGCAGTGACAAGGTTGTGTGATTTTAACCTTAAGGTCTCTTGTTCAATCTCTAATATGCTCACAATTCATTCTTAAAAATAGTTTGAAAGGACGTCTCTCTTTTTTTTTTTAATTAGCCTCTGCTTTGTTTTGTCAGCAACAGTGTTTTGATAATTCAATTGGTGTAGAGATATATTGTGTTTAATTTCTGCACTGCATCAATTGTATTTGCTGCTAATGCATAATATCAGATATAGTTGCTCAGCAATCAACCTTGCAAGCTAGCTTGCGTTTATACCCGTTGTCTGTTTTGGCAACTGTCTGGATTCCTATACCAAAACCATTTTCGGCAGGCCCAAGGCTGTGATTAGTTTAACGCACAAAATTGGGAGTTTGGTTAAAATTGAAACGATGTGATGGAAAGTTGAAAGTTTAGGTGTAGAACAAATTTCGATGTGATGAAAAAAAATTAGAAGTTTAAAGAAAACTTTAAAACTAAACACGGCCCAATTTAGTTAGCACCACAAAATTGAATGAAACAAAACGCCGAATTGAGCAGGCCAAAAATATACCCTTCCAAAAAGTAGAATCTATGACTAATATAAATATTCGTATTTTTTCCGTCTACATCTCATTTCGTCGCGTTTTTCGTCCATACACAATCCGATTCGGTTAGAATAGCCATCGAGAAAAAATGCAAAAAAAAAAAAAATCGGCAGCCGCGCCGCCTCCACCGCCGCCGGAGGGAGAAAAGAGGCTGGCAGAGGAGCGCCGCTGCCGGATCCACCCGCGGTGGCCGCACCGCCGACGGTCCACGCCTGACGAAGCCGCGTCGATCGACGCCGCCGTTTGAAGGCCGTCGCCGTCGAGGCCACGGGGAGAGGAGAGGCGAGAGGGGGGGACGGTCGCCTCCGCCGTCTCCACCACACCCCGGCCGCCGCTGCGCCGTGCCGGCGAGATGGGAAGGAGACCCACCAGCCACCACCGCCGCTATGCGTGGGGAAGGGTGCCGCCGCCGCGCGCGCCGTGGGGGGAAGCCGCCGCCGCCGCCACAGCTAGCGTGGGAGAAGGGCGCCGTTCCACGCGTGCGGCGAGAAGGGAGGGAGGAAGGAAGGGAAGCGGCGCCGGTAGTTGGGAGAGGCGGCTGGCTGGGGGAGGGGAGAGCGGGAGATGGGGAGAGAGAGCGGCGCGCCTTGGAGGGAGAGGAGGAGAAGCGGCGCTGAATGGGGAGAGGGGAGGGGGAGAGGCGGCGTCGGGAGTGGGGAGGCGGCCGGCTCGGAGCTGTGGGGGGTTTGGGGGGGGGGTGGAGGGGAGGTTAGGGTTAAGGTTTTCATAGGCCGTGGGCCGACCGGGATGGGACGGAAATAAGTCTATTTACACCCTTGCAGAAAAAAGAGAAGAAGTTCATTTTTAGTATTTCGTTTTTTTCAGAAGCATTACAATTATAGTTATTGAATGTGTTTATTTCGAAGCAAACCTAAAAAGAAGTATTTTCTTTCTTTTTCTAATTAAATAATTGTTAAATGTTGTTTGTATTATTAAAATTAACAATTAAGCTCTGAAAATTCCAATAAAACTTCAAAGAGCGTAACTAATCATGGAGAATTTAATAAAATTAGATTTAACCATGTCATTTTATTTCTCACACTTGCTTTACTTATAAATTTATTTAATTATACACATACCTACTTAAAAATACCAAATATTTCAGCAAATTTGTATTTTAATTAATTGCGTGTTTTTCTAATCTGTACGCTTCCCGTTGCAACGCACGGACACTTTTGCTAAACCAAACAACATTTTTGGTCAATATACACACTCCATAATCACCCGGTGTAACGCACGGGCACTTTTGCTAGTTAAGAAAAGAAAATGCATCTTTATCGACCAAATTAAGTAAACAACAATCAATCACGCGCGCGTTCGCGAAAAAAAATGCGTTAGCGAAAAAAAAAACAATCAATCACAAGCTAGCTCCATCCATGTCGCTGCTCTTCTACTATATACTACATGTTCAGACTTCAGACTTTCAGATCCTAATAACAGCATGCAGAGGTATTATCTTTTCAAGCTGCCCAACAAAAATGGTCAGAGGCAATGCAACTTCGGACTATTCCCATTTCCCCAAGTTAGACATTCAATGGCTTAATTAGGGTGGCCACATCCTTCAGTTAATCTGGTTCAGTGTGCGATTGTGACAAAATTTGTCTGTAGTACGAATTTGTGTAATATGAATGTTCTGGCAGGTTCTTGAGAGGATCGTGGACTAAAGAACAAAATCAATTTATTCTTGGAGTCGAGATTCAGATCTGTCCAGCTAAGCATGTCCATTTGTTAAACAGACCCTTGATGGTAAATTATACAGCAATAACAAGAACACATATTTGCTCCATGCATGCGTATGCAAGACCAATAGACTATCAAATACGGTATCATCTTACAAAATATACCAGTTGTTGTTGTAATAGTAGTAGTAGTTAGGGTTTCCCAAACCGCCAGGGCCGGGTTACCGCGCCCCGGCGGTAATCGCGGTAAAAAACTGTACGAAACCGTGCAAAATTTATCAAAAATTAAAATTATTTTTTAAATTTATTTGAATTC
Source organism: Oryza longistaminata (assembly GCA_009805545.1). Lineage (NCBI taxonomy): Eukaryota > Viridiplantae > Streptophyta > Magnoliopsida > Poales > Poaceae > Oryza > Oryza longistaminata. Next base: position 14,468,603 of record CM020189.1, read on the forward strand.
AAGGAGGTTACCGTGGTTTTTCTATTACCATACCCCGCGGTAAGGCTGATAACCACGGTTACCGACAGTAATATAATATAATGTAAACCTTGTAGTAGTAGTAGTACAATTTTGTTAAGCACATTTAGCCATCTGCTACTACTTCCTAAACCAATACAGAATGCCATGTAATCAAACGTATAAAATCTCCAAATTACTAAAAACAATTGCACCAATTTCATCATCAACTCCTGTACGGCCCCTGTAACAAGGGACTGTAGCTTCTGGGAAGCAATCAAGCAAAGTCCGAATGTATTCCATTATTAAAGCAGCTCTTTTCCAGTCTCATTTCAGTTCATGAATTCCATCGCTACAAAACAACTGAATCCAAACAACATACTACCTCCGTCTTATTTTAAGTGCAACAGTGAGTTTTCGCGCTCAACTTTCATCGTCCGTCTTATTTAAATCTATTATATACTAAAAGTCCATTAAACTTCCTACAAACGCTCCTAGACTGCCACGTGGCGTCCTACAAACACTCCTATGTCGACACATGGCACTCTAATAAATTAAAAAAATCCTAAAAATTCTGAGAAAAAAGCAAAACATCTAACCGTTTATTTTCATTAATTTTGGTGGATCCATTATTTACCACCATTAGATTTATCTCCAAGAAAAAAATCCATCTTCCAAAACAGGGCCCACCATGGCCAATACGAACGTACGTGGATTTATCTCCATGAAAAAATCCACCTTCCTAAACAACGTCACTACTCACGTACCCCCTCCCCCTCTCTATTCCATCCTCCTGCTCACGAATTCCTTCTCATATTTTCATTTTTCCTTAGAAAAGAAAAAAATATATCTATTATATACTAAAAGCTTACAAATAATTTTAAGCCACCATACGACGCTAGAATAAATAAACATATCTAAACTATGGTAGAAAAATAAAACATATCTAACCGTTAAATCTCATTTGAAAGGATAGACACGATGATATTAACCATCGGATAACAACTAGATCCTTTGTCACCCTTTCCTCCTGGGTGCACTTACGTTCGTATGCACCCAAGCTCCCAATTCTTTTATTTTGGGACATTTAATTTTTTGCAACATTTAAGATGTGGCAATTAATTATTTGCCACTCGCTGTTTATGACATGCGGACCCTTATGCATCTATGACATGTGGGTCTAGTGGTAAATTCTTTATCACCAATCGTAAGAGTGGAAAATAATTAATTCTTCCTTTTTTTCCCAATTAAAGTAGTTACATTATACACATTATAATTTACTATTTAATTATTAGATCTGTTTTTTTAGCTTTGTGCGATGTGAATGTGCAATTAATCAAATGGGGTTTATATATAGAAGTGATCTTGGCGTTGTATTATTTTTGTATACGATCTAAACATTCAATTCAATTTACGATATTTCTAATTATATCAATGATTAATTACCCATATTGGTCGTCTTTTATTAGATACATGATAAAACATTTTTGTCAGGTCTCATATATCTTACAAGTGAAAAAGTAAAATAATTAACATGTTTGAGATATGACTACAGGGATAAACGTAGTTGTGACCCCATTACATATATATGATCTATAATTAGTTTTAAATTTTCTTAAAACACTCTCAAGCCAATCACATGGCGCTCTAATAAATTAGAAAAAAACTAAAAATTCTAAGAAAACACAAAAAAAATCAAACTGTTGGTTTCCAACTAAATCAACCATTATATTAGATTAGATCTATTAAAATAACTCCTCATTACAAACCAGCTAGCTAATCCCTCTGCGTACATAGGAGTAGTTCATACGTGCGCAACATATGTAAGAAGAAAAGAACTGTGCACATCCAATCTGCCATATATGCGTGTATTTCCCGCACGGATTTTTACTTTCATTTTCTTTCCTCCGTTCTCTTTTCTTCTTGAATGGCTTTTTACTAATGATGTATAAAAGGCAATAGCCATAATTTTCAAGAGTACCGTAGATTAGTTTTTTTTTTTATAATTAAACACAGCCCTAACGTAGTCGCTTACAAGAAACACGTGCACGCTCACCTCTATTAACACATGTACGCAAATCCTACCCATGCACGTTCATCTCTGTTAACGCACGTACACATATCCTACATCTATGACAGAATAATAAGTAGAAAATATACGTAACTACAATAGACTTATTCGTTGGAGAAAAAAACATACATATGTATGCACAAAAAAATTAAAATGTTAAACTATTAATCTTTTCTCCTAATCCACAAAATAAAAATTAAAATGTTGTTAGGCTTATTCATATGTACGAACGAATGTACAATCAGTACCCCCTGCCCGCTCCCTCCCTATGGCTCCTTTCACTCTTCTTTGTTTCTATTTTGATTAAAAAATATCACATAAAAATATTCTAGCTTTTTTAATGTATTAAAAAATACTTAATAATTACTCTTTGTCCTTTTTAAATAGCTGGCTACGATATTATATTCATTTATGTACCTTGACCACTCATTTTTTTGCGATGTTCCTCACCGCCATGGCGGCGAACCCGCTGGCGGCGAACCTGACGGCGGGGACGATCGGGCAGGGGATCGGGTGGACGCTGTGGGCGAAGGCCGCCATTGTGCCGGGCTTGCTGTCGCTGGTGTTTGTGCCGTTGATTCTGTACCTGATCTACCCGCCGGAGGTGAAGACCAGCCCCGACGCGCCGCGGCTGGCGAAGGAGCGGTTGGAGAAGATGGGGCCTATGAGCAAGGAGGAGAAGATCATGGCTGGAACGCTGTTCCTCACGGTATTTGATGGGATTATTAGCAATTTCCTTTCGTTCTACCATTTTTGTTGAGGAATTAACAATTGCTAGTATTATATTATTGTTATGCTGCTTTTGGGGTATCAGGGTGGGCTCCAACTTCTAAATTTAACTCCACTAGTTGGATCTGAAGTTGAATTGTAACTCCTAAATTTAACTCCACTAGTTGGATCTGAAGTTGAATTGTAGAGCAACCTAAACCCAGCTCCACATCTTTAGTTCATTTTGTGAGAGTGATCCAGCCTACTCCACTCTCTTTCTGGGTAGAGCTGAAACTGTTTGGCTGCGCTCTAGTTCCAGAAGAGGTGGAGCTGGAGCTCTACCAAATAGGCCCTCAATATCAGTACTCTAGCGAAGTGTACTATATGTGTAGTAGGTGTTTATGATTTTCAGTACAAAGATGTTGCCTGTGGGGTACTAGGATTCTTATAAGTGATTGATATTAAAGGAGTGGGCTGTTCGGAAATGGAGATTTCCATGAATCTGGTGTTTGTGCCCTCATTTTAGCAGGGGTCTTGTCTGGGATTAGTACATAGAGGTAGGGACCGGTAATTGTTATTTAGGTATCCGTGAGATTTGGATCATTATTGTGCTCTGACTAGCCTATGTAGAATTACTATGTGATTTCACTTAAAAGACTTTCACTAATTTACATTATCAGTGAATGAATAGCAAAGGTACCGTTTTGTGGTTTCTTTTGCGAAGCTTCAAGCCATCTTTTAGGAGAACCCTACAGTGGTTTGTGATTGGGTCACCTTATTACTGTGAAACATGTTATTTTGTAAAAGATAAGAAGTGGTAAACCCAATAACGACCTGTTTATATACCTCTACATTCTTGCATCATCTTGATTGCCTCCAACTTGAATAAAAACTGAGCCTTTTCCTCACTATACATTGTCATCTTGCCAACAGGTAGGTCTTTGGATCTTTGGTGGAATGCTGAATGTGGATGCAGTGTCTGCTGCAATTCTTGGCCTATCCGTCCTCCTGATTTCTGGAGTTGTTACATGGAAAGAGTGTTTGGGGGAGGCTGTAGCGTGGGATACCCTTACATGGTTTGCTGCTCTTATTGCAATGGCTGGATACCTCAACAAATACGGGTTGATCTCTTGGTTCAGTGAGACTGTTGTGAAGGTATGTCCCTCCCCCCTCCTGTAACAATATCTCTTGACTTATCAGGTCAAATCGTATCACATGATCTGCTTTATGCTTGTAAGGATTTTATGATCAGTAAGCTTTGTGACTATAACTAACTGGTAAGCATATTATAAACATTGAGCATGGTGACTTAATTTTCCACAATATGTTAGTTCCTAGCAGTTTGAAATCAAAGCAATTTATTTTTTCATTACATCAGATATTAAATTTCTTGAATAATCTTTCTAGCTTATCCTTCTATAGAAATGAGAAGCAACTTATACTGCTGTTTGTTCATACTGAAACAATAACACTGTCAATAGTATGGATAGGCTGGCAATTATGCTATGTTAGGGAGGTGTTTAAAATTGTTATATTTGAAGATATCTTAAAATGAATGGTCCTCGTGGTTATCATTGTTAAGCTTGAAACAAATGGCACTAGCTGGAGATGAGCAGTTTAAATGTTTAATATTATTCTCACCTGATATTCTGCTATTTTTGTTTCTTCTAACTCGAGCTCTGCAAATATATTAAAATAGAAGTGTTCTCTCAATGTCTCTGCTGATTTTCTATACTGACCATTGTTGTGTTTTATGCTCAGTTTGTTGGTGGCCTTGGTCTCTCATGGCAACTATCGTTCGGTGTCTTGGTGCTGCTGTACTTCTACTCCCACTATTTCTTTGCCAGTGGCGCAGCGCACATTGGAGCAATGTTCACTGCATTTTTGTCAGTGTCCAGCGCCTTGGGCACTCCTCCTCTAATTGCTGCCATGGTTCTTTCATTCCTCTCGAACATCATGGGTGGACTCACGCACTATGGAATTGGGTCTGCTCCTGTCTTCTACGGTGCTGGCTATGTTCCACTGGCTCAGTGGTGGGGGTATGGATTTGTCATTTCCATCGTTAACATCATCATCTGGCTTGGTGCTGGAGGCTTCTGGTGGAAGATGCTCGGCTTGTGGTGAGGAGCAAAGTAAATGCGGGTTTTTCCGTTTCTGTTTCGGTAGAAGACTGAAAGAAACCTAGCTGAAATTGCGGTAGCACAGGTACAGCCATCCGCAAATTTTGTCGACATGATTTTGCAACCAGCAACCCATTCTTTTAGTTTGTACCAATACATTTGTTTCATCCTTGGGTTCTAACTGTTAATTGCAAAGCCTGGGCACAGTTTTACTGGCAACAATTGGTATGTTGAATGGATCTTGGTGATCTTAACCTGCAGATTGTGACCCTTGTGCCTCTATATTATGATCAGAATTGGTTGCATTTATGTTCTTAAGCTTTATTGCTGCTCGCATTGTGCACTATACAGTGCATTTACTAACTTGCATTTGCAGATTGCTGAGTTGGTCGTTGTGCTTTCACAAAATACGGTTTGTTTTTCCAAAAATCATACAGAAACATGTTGAGCTTTGGTTACAGTTTCACAGAAGCCATGCTATTCATTGCAGCTAAACAATTTGTTCTGAATTTATTTTGGAGAAGCCTTTGTCCTTGTTCTTTGCCATCTTTTTCAGAAATTCAAGTTCAAAAATGGCGAATTTCGCTCAAGTTTTGTACCTTACATCTACTGGCGTAGCTTGCATATGAACATGGGCAGCTTGTGCCTGACTTTCTCCGGTGTCTGAACTCTGAAGATTCCAACCAAGTGCTCCTTCCAACTCAGAACATCTAGTTAATCGTCGTCTTGTGTTGGTCATAGATAACATCGAAAGCCACTTTAGAAGCAAAACTTGCACAAGGTCGGCACGAGTCGCTGTCTGTGGGCCCTCTAGAAATGCTGCCGGCCCCACCCGCAGCGACACAAGTCCCAAAGTTGGCACAGTACCCTTAGAAAAGTTGTCCAATCGCAAATTTTGCGGGGGGAGTAAAATGAACAACACTACCTCATTGGCTCCTTGACTCGTATGATATGAACCTCTAATGAGAAAAAAATAAAGATTTTACTATACATCAAGCACGTGATTTTAGAAGAAACTGTGTGAATTTCTATCCTTCGGATATGTTTCAATAGCTATATTTCGGCTTCATCTTTGATGAATCCAACAGAGGACCTATGGATTAGGTTTTTGGGGTTGAGGTAGGGAGAGGAAGGAGATTTTGGAGTGGGGAAGTGGGAGGTGTTCTCGAGCTTAGAGGGATGGCTAGGACGGGGGCGATGGCGACGCAACGGTGTCATCTTAGCCATGGAAGAAAATGAGAAAAGGTGTATTGGTATTGGCGGGTGAAACTCTTCGTTAGAGTACATAGGAGGTGGGGGCGGTGTGGGAGCCAAAGACAAGGAAGAAGACGAGAATGGGGCCTTTGCTGTCACTTGGAGAGAGGCGGGGTAGTGAGAGGACAAGAAGGGAGGAGGCCAGCCTGTTGGGCGCCATTGGCGACAGGACGCCGACGGGGCTAGGGGTCGCTCATCAGGGGTAGAGAGGTGGTGGTAACGGAGAAGGCGAGAAGATTCGGTGTTGAGCGGCGATGGCGAGAAGAAGAAGGCGGGATTAGGGTTAGAGAGACATGCACGAATCTTTAAGCAATGCAATGAAAAAAAACACGTGATAGGAAGGAAGAAATCACTCGGATAATGAATGGATAGTCAACAAGATTATCTTCTCTACAAATTACAAAGAAATTAAGTTCTCATATATAGCGGATGTGGCTTTTTGGGATAGGGAGACGGTGACAATGGAGGAGGCGAGGAGATTGGGACTGAACAGCGACAGTAGGAGAAGGAAGGCAGTGTTCGGGTACGGGATGTATACATGATTTTTAAAGCAATCTAATAGTTAGAAAACATCATAACAGGGAGGAAGAAATCATTTAGTGGGTGAATAGATAATTAAAAAGGACTAAAAAATTAAAAACCTTGTCAACAAAGTACAAAAGAATTAAGTTCTCACATTTTGTTTTTGTCGTTACCCGCATCTTCTCTTCTATGCGAACTATGCCTTGCAAATTCCGCCAAGATCACTCTGCCACCACAAAGCGGTGGTGCGATACAAAGACGACGATGGAAAACCATGATAGGTCAGTGTGTTGGTACGTACGTAAGGTGAACGACGACGATGTGGGCAGGTTGTTGGACCTCGACTCAAAGCTGTCGTGTAATTGTGTGTTGGGCAACACCTCAAATCGAGATGACTCGTCTTTTTTACGAGTCGTGTAATTAAGGTACTTGTTAAGAGTAAGTGAGTAACACATGAATTTTAAACTAATAATATTTCATGAATGATATTATTGTGAGCATGATTTTGCGATGCTGGAGAAGGTTTAGAACATATTGCACTTTCTAGTCTTAATTTATGGGAAACATATCTATGCACAGAAATTTCCCGTGCACACCAACTAGCAAATGTCACAGAAAATTCTAGAAAAAATTTGACACATAATTCCAATAATGTTACATCTACATGTGAAATCTTATTTTTCAACTAGTATATATATATATTCCCATCATACAATGGTTGGCTTTCTCTCCACCGTCTATAGGCTCTGTTTAGATTCCACCCTAAAATTTTTCACCATATCGCATCGAACATTTAAACACCTGTATGAAGTATTAAATATAGGCTAAAAAATAACTAATTACACATATTGCAAGACGAATCTTTTAAGCCTAATTGCTCCATGATTTAACAATGTGGTGCTAAAGTAAATATTTGCTAATAACGGATTAATTAGGCTTAATAAATTCGTCTCGCGGTTTACTGGTGGATTCTATAATTAGTTTTTTTATTAGTGCCCGAACACCTCATGCGACACCTTATAATATCTGATGGTGACACGTCAAAACTTTACACTCCTGGATCTAAACACCCCCTAAATTCTTTTACTAACAGTGTATCTCCGATACTATAATATGACACGAGTCATTATCTCCTCCAACAATTGCTCTAAGTTAAAATTCTTCATGGGAAAGCTTTATTGCTCATGGTTGCCGTTCCAGAAAAAAAGTAGATCGCAATCTGTAGCCCTACCCTCTAACATATAATAAACTCTCCTAGGTGACAACATCGCACGTACGTCTTGAAAAAGTACAAAAAGAAAGGAGATAAGCACGAGAAAATGACCGGCACTAATTGGTCATCAAAGTTAATTAAGTGGACGATGCATGGATGGTAGTACTCAATGCAAGTACTGTACCCTGTACCCAAATTGCATCATGTTTTCTCAGTCTCTATTCCAATTGTAATTACCGTACCACTAGTACGTCGTGACAGGATTAGTACAGCAAATAAATTCGCTCTACATATCGATCTTCTGTTTTCTTTTTTCGTTCTGACAGAGGTAAATTGTAAGGGATGTCTGAGAAAGTAGGATTTCACTGTCAACAGAATAAGGAGCAAATTGCTCAGTAGCTAGCACTTCAAATATTTATGTGTTTTTTTATTGTTCCACTCATGTATGGGACCCAGGGCCCACATATGTGTGGATGACGCATCAGAATGTCATTTTGCATTTTATGCGCATGTTTGCATTTATGTGACAAGTGACAAATTCTGGAACTCATTTCAATTTAGGAGTTGGCTTCGTTCCAGGCCTGACCTATTTGAAACATGTGATCGGTGCTTCCCAATGAAAATAGAGCGTGCTTAGTTTGTTACCATTTTCAATCATATTAAATTTGGGCATGCCAAAATTTGACAAGCGGAAATCCAAACATGTCTTAGGCCCCGATAGTTTCCTCCATACAACATCAGCCGCTGCCAAAATTTGATTTTTCAAACTAATTTTTGAAGGGTTTTCATCGAAGTTTATTTTTCAGCATTATCATTTAAAACGCTAAGAATACATATGTAAAACTTTTACCTATATATTATTAGTAGTTTGCTATTATCCGTATTTGGCCAAACGATGGGGGCCTTATATATATAAACTCTGGTAATTTGCTGGAAACTTTTTGACATAACTTCATGCAAAAATATCTCGTAAGGTTAAAACTAAAAAACACCGACTTACCTATCTTAGCTTACCCAATTTTGGCATTGTTAAGCTTTACAAGTTTTGTAATATTTTTTCCATTTCGTAGAATCTAAGACTCACTTTCCTTAAATTCATGTGTTCATGAGTTAAATTACTGGACAATTGGAGAGAAAAAACATTCACATTTGAAAGGCTTAGTTTTGGCCCAAAACCAAAAGCACTCCAAATCTTGTAATAATATTAAATAGCTCCATCGTTTGCTCTTTAGTTTATCGATCAATGTCGAAACGTGAATTTTAAATCTTAATTTTAGAATCATTTTGATTTTTTTTATTTTAGTTTATTTTAGTATTGGTTTTTAAGTCATTGAAATATATACATAAAAAATATTTTTTAGTTGCTATAAGTATTACCGTTTATAATTAGGTGTAGGTGAAACTATGGAACTGTGGTGGCAAAAACTATATTAATAAGCTTTGGCCATGACAATTTGTAACCTACATCATGTTAAAGGAACCATATATGCGAGTTGTACACGTGTTATGACTAGAGAAAAGGAATAAGAAAAACAGAGTAGCTAGGAGAGGACAAATGGCATCCAAGTACCACATCACCCTGATTTTCCAAATCTACAAATCGTCAATATCGTCATTTCTGCGCTCTAGATCTGATGCAAGACCTCAGACCTTAGGGTGTCATCTCGACAGTAACCTTTAAGCCAATAATTCTTTTCAAAACCTTTAAGCCAATAATAATCTAACAGAAAGAAAAAAAAATAAAAATAAAAACAAGACAAAATTGATGATTCATACCCATAGAATCAAAGCTTTTTGGGGCATCTTGTGAAGTGGATGGCAACATGAAAGGGACCTCCATTTCATCCTAGAGATCAGATAAAGTGAACTGGGAATTGTGATCAAAATCTTACTGAAGATATGTGAATAAACAAACAAATCAATAAGTGTCACATGTTTGGTCTAGATGCTAGGATCAGAATTTCTAGCAAAAAAAGCAGGATATATGTAAAAATTCAATTGATGCACTGCTAAAGTGCTACTAACATACTATGATTTGTTCTTGATGCTTTATTCTGGAAGTGGTGTCAAGTGAACTGTGCACCTTGCACACTTTATGTAGACCAGTCATCAGTTTTTCAATCCTGTCACTGGTCATATATATAGCTGAAGATAATAACATCGCTGGCGGCCCATAACCCACCAACCCTGCTGCATTGATGATATTGTGATCCTAATTGGATGACTCTGGTCTTGTTTAGTTCCAAACTTTTTATTCAAACTTCCAACTTTTCTATCACATCAAAACTTTCCTACACACGTAAACTTCAAACTTTTCCATTACATCGTTCCAATTTCAACCAAACTTCCAATTTTGGCGTGAACTAAACACACCCTCTACTAATGTAATGAGTTTCCCTCAAAAGAATACTCGTAGCATTTTAATCACTTTTAATTGTGACATTTACAATTTCATAAGAATTAATCTTCACCTTGCGCTGCCATTGTGCATTTGATTTGAAATATAGTATAGTAATAAGTTTACCATTTATTTTATGGTAGCGCTAAACAACGCATTTCGCTCTACCTATTAAGTACCATGCCTTGCAGCCACCCATCCATCCCGCTCCCCTCCCTCCTCTCCTCATTCCCCTCCCGATGTTAAAACAAAAAAAGTTACTCTCAACTTTACCCAAACGTTGGTTCTGCCGCTAGGGCTTTTCAGTCGTCCCTCTTCTTCCCTCCCCTCCCTCGTACTCTCTCCTCCTGATGTAAAAAAATACTATCTATTTGGTGTAGAAAAAACTATCCCGTCCCGTCCCCTTCCCTCCCCTCCCCACACCCTCTCTCTTTTCTTGATGTAAACAAGTTACTCTTGATGGAAATATGGTATATGTTGGTAACTCTTCTCCCACCCACCCCCTTTCCTTCTAATAAAAAAAAAACACTCTAGGGGTATTAGACAAAAAAAATCTTGGAAATTTATTTCACTAGAACATTTATTCTCTCGCTATGCTTTCCCACTTCCCTCCCGATGCAACAAGAATTACTCTCACCCCTTCGGAAAAGGGTGTGAATAATTTCTTTTACATCGTAAGAAGAGAGTGGGGGAGGGGATAGATGGAGAGCCTAGCATAACAAGGTGTAAGTAATTGTACAGGTGGGAGGCGTGAGGCGTGAGGCGCACTATTGAAGCTAAACAATGTGCTACACTCTGTATTATAGTTCTAGTATATTTCGTGCATAAATATGCATAATGTTTTATCTAGGCTCAAGGCCATTTGAAGGGAAAGCATATGAATTTGATAGGATTTCATTGTCATAGGATTTCTTTTTCTAAATGGATCTGAAACAAAGAAAGGACACAATACCTCTATACATGCAAATTTTGGAGAATATTTAATATGAGTTTCAACCTCATAAAATGTGTCCTTTCAATCTCTATCTTTTCGTAAACTCCTATATTTTTCGTGCCATCTAACCAAACATATACTCATGTATTTTTTTTCCATTTCGTAGAATCTAAGACTCGCTTTCGTTAAATTCATGTGTTCCATGATCCTGAGTTAAATTACTGGACAATTGGAGAGAAACAACATTCACATTGATTTACTGTACTACTGTAGGTCCCGCACAAGCACAATAACTATAATAAAAATATATTCCATCCGTCCTAAAATATAATAACTTTTAGCATTCAAAATTTGTCGTAAAATATAATAACTTCTCCAACCACATTTCCTTCTCGACAAACCATAAACCTCCACGATTCAAATTCTTCACCTACTTTTATTTCCTCAAAAAATCGAAAAGCTTCTTCCATTTAATTCTACTAAGTATTCGCGTGTAAGTCTAAAACTTCATGTATTGTACAACGGGATGTAGCCACCCACAACTAGTACTAATTATAATTAGTATTTTTTATTTGTGATGATGTCATAAATACAAGTGGCGCCACGCTGCAGGTGAAATACAAACGGAACAGCACGTGCCACGCGTCCCCGCTGCCAACTCGACTCGACTCGAGTCCGACCGAGCGAGCGAGCCCGACTCGCCGCGCGTCGCCGACGCCGGACCCGACCCACCCCCACGAGCCGAGCCGGATTTATGCCCGCTTCCCGAGAAGCCCATTTGCTACTCCACCTCCCGGATTCGCTGGCGGCCCATAACCCACCAACCCTGCTGCACCTGTCAGTTACTCGCAGAGAGAGAGGGAGCCAGCGGATCGGGTCGGGTCGGGTCGGGTCGGGTGGTGGGTCCAGGCCCGGATCGCGAGGCAGGAGGAGGGGTGGCCCACCCCGCAGCGCAGAGCAGCACGCACGCACGCGCGCGGGAGGCCCGGTCGGTCGTCGCGGCCCACCGGCTGCGGCCGGTCGATTTGCCTGGCTTTCCGGTTTTACCCCCCGTGAGGGACTAATGTTCAGAAGATCAAAACGCACGAAATCACCCTGGATTTTCGTGAATTCTCACTTTCTTCTATTACAAATGTACGATCAATTACACGGTAGTGCCGATCAAATTTTAGTATGGAACATTTTTTTTTTTACCATCCTTCTTTTGGGATAGCTACGTATTTTTTTAGAGAAGGGTATTTTTTACCCGACCTCTACATCCAACAGGATATATACGGCTATCGGAATAGGGAACTTAGCCCCACAAATAACCCAATCTGAAATTCGCTCATATGGAGATTTGAAATCAGGATCTTGGGTTACTACTCAGGTTACTGTAACCACTAGGTTACATGCCCTTTTGGGATAGTTACATATGACGAGGTAAAAATCAATGTCAAAAGAAACAGCTTATATATATATATGAACCAATAATAGGGCGATTACGGGTTGAATGACTTCCTCCACTTTCTAATGTATGATGATATTGGTTTTTAGACGTAGTGTTTGATCATTCTTCTTGTTTAAAAAATTTAGTCCAAATATGAAAAAAATTAAATCATATTTAAAGTGTCTAATGATATAAAAGGTCACAATGAAATAAATAATTCTAAAATACCCCTAGCTTTTTAATAATTGATGGTCAAACTTGAAAAGTTAACACCATCATATATTATAATTATAATTAAATAAGTAGAATTAATAAGCATGATTAAGCACGTGGATTCGATTATTTTAAGGAATTTTAGAGAGATCGGATATGGATAATTATATGAAAATCCTATAAAATTAAAATTCATCATTCCGATTTCCAAGGGAGACTTTAGAGCTCCTCCTCCTAGTGAACAAAGCTTATATTACTAGAAAATTATCCCGCGCATTGCTGCGGAAACTTATTTAAATAAATGTATGACAGTAAAGAAATGTAAGGTGATTTGTTGACTAATTGAAAGAAGAAATGCTATGTGCTAAAAAGTATACAACCCATATTCTGAAGTTAGTTAACTTTATTGTTTCAGTGCTCTCTGTATTTGTATTTAATACCACTTATCCGGATAACGCAACACTCGGAAGGAGCTCCTCTGACTTAAAGTTAGAGGGACACTGTCACTGACATGTGGGCCCTGTAGGTGTGGGGCCCACATGTCAGTGACAGTGTGTCTCTCTAACTTTAAGTTAGAGGAGCCTCATCCCGCAACACTCTATAGATCTGGTAGATAATATATACATAGACTAAAGCAACAATACCCTACATACCTAAATAGTTGATAATCTTTTCGGATATGATTTTTCAAACAATTAAAATATATTGACTATATAAAATATAATTCTGGTATCTTCTATCAAGTCAATGAGGTTTAGCATTATCAATATCTACAGAAATGGGATAGAGCCTAACAAATAGGCATCTGAGAGAACGTAAAATATAGGCAACTTTGGATAATCATTTGCATCCGAGCGTCCGTGTTAACATGATCAATATAATTGAATGGTGCACACATAAAAAAGTAGATTGATTTTCATGTTGATGCATAGAGACGGAATTATCCCAAAGTGATGGATCCTATATATCTGTAAAGTTCATCCCCAGTAAGGATAGTTAGTGCTAATTCTCTTTTCTCTCATGAAGCCACGTCATCTCAATTATTTCTAACCTTTGGATGATTCATCAAGGATATAAATTGTATCTCTTCACATCACCTCAATTGTGTTTAGTCTTTGGATGATTGCATTTTTTTTTTTCTAAAAGGCACACCATACAACCCAATTATTTATAACCTTTGGATAATTGATAAAGGTAAAAAAATATATATAAACACATGAAAAAAATCGTATAGTAGGTAAGAAGGAAAATTTTAGAACTCATATATACTATAATATCACACAATTATTTCGCAGCAACGCGTGGGGTACCCATCTACTTAGCTAATCAAGGAAAGAGCAGAAAAATCATGGGCACTGTTCATCTCTCCAAGAGGAAAAAAAATGTTGTCTGATAAACATATGCCTTCTTAATTAACATTTATTTCTTCGTGAAGCTGAGGGGTTACCTTGGCAATCCTTTCATTAGAGTGGGGGAGGGGATAGATGGAGAGCCTAGCATAACAAGGTGTAAGTAATTGTACAGGTGGGAGGCGTGAGGCGTGAGGCGCACTATTGAAGCTAAACAATGTGCTACACTCTGTATTATAGTTCTAGTATATTTCGTGCATAAATATGCATAATGTTTTATCTAGGCTCAAGGCCATTTGAAGGGAAAGCATATGAATTTGATAGGATTTCATTGTCATAGGATTTCTTTTTCTAAATGGATCTGAAACAAAGAAAGGACACAATACCTCTATACATGCAAATTTTGGAGAATATTTAATATGAGTTTCAACCTCATAAAATGTGTCCTTTCAATCTCTATCTTTTCGTAAACTCCTATATTTTTCGTGCCATCTAACCAAACATATACTCATGTATTTTTTTTCCATTTCGTAGAATCTAAGACTCGCTTTCGTTAAATTCATGTGTTCCATGATCCTGAGTTAAATTACTGGACAATTGGAGAGAAACAACATTCACATTGATTTACTGTACTACTGTAGGTCCCGCACAAGCACAATAACTATAATAAAAATATATTCCATCCGTCCTAAAATATAATAACTTTTAGCATTCAAAATTTGTCGTAAAATATAATAACTTCTCCAACCACATTTCCTTCTCGACAAACCATAAACCTCCACGATTCAAATTCTTCACCTACTTTTATTTCCTCAAAAAATCGAAAAGCTTCTTCCATTTAATTCTACTAAGTATTCGCGTGTAAGTCTAAAACTTCATGTATTGTACAACGGGATGTAGCCACCCACAACTAGTACTAATTATAATTAGTATTTTTTATTTGTGATGATGTCATAAATACAAGTGGCGCCACGCTGCAGGTGAAATACAAACGGAACAGCACGTGCCACGCGTCCCCGCTGCCAACTCGACTCGACTCGAGTCCGACCGAGCGAGCGAGCCCGACTCGCCGCGCGTCGCCGACGCCGGACCCGACCCACCCCCACGAGCCGAGCCGGATTTATGCCCGCTTCCCGAGAAGCCCATTTGCTACTCCACCTCCCGGATTCGCTGGCGGCCCATAACCCACCAACCCTGCTGCACCTGTCAGTTACTCGCAGAGAGAGAGGGAGCCAGCGGATCGGGTCGGGTCGGGTCGGGTAGATTACAAGAGAAGGCTTTCCTTTGGAGATAGATAGATCTTGCTTTATTAGTTTAGTACTGTGGAGTAGTGCTAGACTTTGTATAATACAGTTCGCACTTGTGAAACCGGATATGATCGATATGCAGTGACGGTGATGCATGCATACATATGGGCCGGTTAGTAGGGTCAGTGATAGATATATTCATGGATTATTTGGATTTGGTGGTGGCTGCAACGCGGAGATGATGCGTGCAGTGCGTCCAGAACCGGAATGGATCGATGATGATGATGATGATGATGATGATGCCAAATTGCCAATGCCAGCCGTTTGCAGATAGATGGATATTACGGATCATGGATAAAGGAGACGTGCTAGTTTTAATTTGGAGTCAAAAGAGTGAGCAATCTCCATACGGATTGCAGTGCAGGCAGCTAGCTATAGCTATTTGCGTTGAATGGAATCATTTTAAGTAAGCGTAAAGTGAGCTTCATTAGCTATTTGCTCGTCCTGTCTGTTTGTCTCTCTGTTGAAGTATGTACTCATACTAGATATTGTAGTTTGTAAGGTCTGTAAAGGAGGCTAGGCTTGCTAGGTATGGAACGAGAAATACTCCACATGAGAGATCAAGGGTGGCCATGCATCACTGCCGGTGTCTGGTCTAGCAAAAAGCAATCGAGATCAATGTATCTCTTTCGATCTTAGCTTGATCGATGTTCAGTTCAGTTGGGTGGTGAGGAGCTCAAAAGGATTTCTGCCTGCCTGATTGATAAAAGCAATCGACGCAAGGCAAGAAACAAATCGCAAGTAGAAAAGAAAGAGAGAGGAGGAATTAGGCCAAGGAATAATAGGTGGGCAGACCAATAATACACCCTAATTAGATTAGGTTAGACGGAAGAAGAATCATTTCTTCATCATCGTCGTGCAGACGGACTGCAAAGAAAATAAAAAAGAAAGTGGCAACGGGGTAATAAGGCCTATTTTGAGGAAGCCCAAATAGTGCGAGGCCCAGCTCATCTCGTAGGACTGAAGCCCAATAAAGCAAGAGAGGCGAGGCGAGGCCGAGGCGGGCCTGCAGGCGAAGGCGAGGCCCAAGCATCAGGAGGAGGGGGCCACTTTGGGCATTGAGGTCAGGCCCAAAGACGATGAACTGGACCCGGAGCCACAATAGACATACGGTTGTTGGGCACCGGCGTAGTATAAACTAGAAAATTACTCCACGTGTTGCTGCGGAAACTTATTTAAATAAATGTATGACAGTAAAGAAATATAAGGTGATTTGTTGACTAATTGAAAGAAGAAATGCTATGTTCTAAAAAAGTATACAACCCATATTCTAAAGTTAAGTTAACTTTATTGTTTCAGTACTCTCTGTATTTGTATTTAATACCACTTATCCGGATAATACAACACTCTATAGATCTGGTAGATAATATATACATAGAATAAAGCAACAATACCCTACATACCTAAATAGTTGATAATCTTTTCGGATATGATTTTCCAAACAATTAAAATATATTGACTATATAAAATATAATTCGTGTATCTTCTATCAAGTCAATGAGGTTTAGCATTATCAATATATAGAGAAATGGGATAGAGCCTAACAAATAGGCATCTGAGAGAATGTAAAATATAGGCAACTTTGGATAATCATTTGCATCCGAGTGTCCGTGTTAACATGATCAATATAATTCTCTTTTGTCTCATGAAGCCACATCACCTTAATTATTCTAGCCTTTGGATGATTCATCAAGGGAGTAAATTGCATCTCTTCGCATCACCTCAATTGTGTTTAGTCGTTGGATGATTGCATTTTTTTTCTAAAAGTCACACCATACAACCCAATCATTTATAACATTTGGATAATTGACAAAGGTAAAAAAAATATATAAACACATGAAAAAAATCGTATAGTAGGTAAGAAGGAAAATTTTAGAACTCATATATACTATATTATCACACAATTATTCCGCAACAACGCGCGGGGTACCCATTTACTTAGGTAATCAAGGAAAGAGCAGAAAAATCATGGGCACTGTTCATCTCTCCAAGAGGAAAAAAATGTTGTCTGATAAACATATGCCTTCTTAATTAACATTTATTTCTTCGTGAAGCTGAGGGGTTACCTTGGCAATCCTTTCATTTCATTTGAAGAGATCTTCTAATTTTGTTTGCAACCTAAATAAACAGGGAAGATGATAAACTGTCTATTTTATCAAAATATAACTTGAAAAGTCAAGAAAGGAGATGGGTAGGCCTATATTATGCTTACCGTACGTGTCTTAAAATGATGCAAAAATTCCAGTAAAAAGAATGATGCAAAATTAATAAAAAGGGAGTTTAGTAGTACTAACCTGTGGGGTGGCTCACTATTGAATCCGGAATCCAATAGATTTCTGCATCTATTCATATGGAAAATATATGATGACAAAGCAATATTATAAGATCAAAATGAGAAGAGTATAATTAGCATAATTTTACATGATATATGATGCAATAATGGGGAAAAATAATCTCAAAAGAAACAAAGATTGGCAATATAGCATGTGGCAGTTTAGGAAAGCAAATAAAAAGAAGAACATGAACAGTTGATCGGAAGAGGCAAAGCAAGAACTGGAAAAGAGGTAAAAAAATAGTACCTGTGATTCTGTAAACCACGTCAATGAAGAATTTATAATGGGTCGAGCTAGTTCAACGTTATCGGAAGATGAGGCGCTTGGAATTGGAAGACACAGAGACGCACATGCACGGGAGAAATTTCAATGCTTTGCCTGGTGGGCCTGGACCATGGTTCAACTCACGTTTTCCAGCAGCAAACCAATCAAAAACGATCTAATCCAACCGCATAACTTCAATCCAACAGTTCAAAAGCAATCAAGGTGACGTGGAGCAACCACATTGCAGGAAAATCATATTAATTGCACTAAGTGGGGATCAACTATATAGATATATAGGATGTGGGCATTTACTTTTTCTCGTGGAGGTTTGTTTAGTATTCCATTCATTTACTTTTGATAGATATATTTCTAAATCTGAAAAATTTACTTTTGATAGACGTATTTCAATCCACCCACCTATCCTCCCTTAATGACTTTCTCGGATTTAATGCGCGACTCTCCTTTCTTTCACATAAGATTGGTTACATGGGCGTCGAAAAATATAAATAGTATTAATGAATCATGAATCATTTGTTTACGAGGAATAAATAGCATGTTTAAATGGATGATAAGTAGAATTACTTATCCTTGGCCATTGTGCCAAGATGAAAAATGACTAGGGAGTACTTATCATGGAGATGAGCTGGTAATTCCATTTTTCCCTGATTAAAATCTGATTCCATAATTTTACCGCCTTTGTTTTTTTAGTGCTACTTTGCATGTTTATATTCTTAATTGCATGCATGCTTCAATTCATTTGTTTCTCTGTGTGGAGCTGCACTTTCAGGAAAAAGTCATCACTAGATCATCTCAGTTGAAAATCTTGTGCCATCAACGTATCGTCTGACAGTTTGGAAAAATTGGAGTAGTAGCATACTAGATTTGGTCAAAAGACTTTAACGTCACAAAAACAAATTAAGTCATACAAACAGATAATTAATTCCACTCTCCTCCATATCAGCTAATCAATGGCATTTGGTACTTTCCAGACCATATTCTTTACCTACAACATCTAACAGTTTTTTTCTTTCATCAAGCAATAGAAATATATTCACCAGAGTGGTTTCTTAGCTTCATCTTGATCCTACAAAACCAAACTTAATCTTCCGTTAGCACGCATTTAAAGCTACCAAACGGTATGTTCCGTGCAAAACTTTCTATATAAAAGTTGTTTAAAAATATCAAATATATCCATTTGTCAACTTTGTAATAATTAAAACTTAATTAATCCTGTGCTAATAACTTTCTCGTTTTACGTGCACCAACTTAATCGTTATCTTTATCCATTTCAAACACCACTTTATTGGCATGAAGATAAATAACACGGAAGAAATAGTTTACTTATGGAGTAGAAATCAAGCATGCCGCTAGCTTTTTTTAAGACAAAATATATATACCCTTTATTATTTATTATCGTCTGCTAGTTTTTTTTGTATTTCTTTCCGGATGAAGTATACCGTTTCTATAGTCATCTACCGCTATGTACTAATGAACATGTGCTTTAAAAATTTAGAAAGTCAAAAGAAAGAAGCTACTAGTCTTGTTTTCTCATGAAACCAGCTAAAATTCAATGCACCACCCAAACTTGACCACTTTCTCCCATCTCATCCAATAAGCATCAAAACTTTTTCACCTCCATCCAAAAAAAAAAAAAAAAACCCACACCCTTCTCACCTCTTGGTTCAGCAAAAATGTGGCAAACCTCAACCAAAATTTACCTTCTCCCAAGGTGCAAAGCAGTAAAAAAAAGTAGAGTAAAAACCCCATTTTACCCTTGTTCCCATAAAGCAAAGAGAAGGGGGAAAAAGTGTTGTGTGTGTAAGTAAAAGCCAAGAGCTCACTAAACCTAGTTTTGCCCAAAAACCCAGAGAGAGAGGAGGCTCCAAAGCAAAAGCCTCACCTCCCTTTCCCCATCTCCTCCCTCCTCTTCGCCATTTCGTCGAACACCTTCTCCGATCGCCCGCCGCCGCCGCCGATGGGGGAGCCTTGCGGCGCCGAGGCGGCCGTTTCCGCGAGGCTGCTCGAACTGGCGGCGATGGACGACGCCGGCGGGGCTCGGGAGCTCCTCGCGGCGTGGCCTCCCTCGCCGATGAGCCGCGCCGTGGTACACCCCGGCGCGGGGCGCGGAGCCGCTGACCCCGCTCATGGTCGCCGCCGCGTACGGCTCGGTGGCCTGCCCCGACGCGCTCCTCTCGCCGCCCTACCTCGTGGACCCCAACCGCGCCTCGGCGTCGTCGCTCTCCGCCCCGCTCCACCTCGCCGCCGCGGGCGGGTCCGCCTCCGCCCCCGCGGCGGTCTCCCCCTCCTCGCCGCCGGCGCCGACCCGGCCCTCCTCGACCACCTCCAGCGCCGGGCGTCCGACCTCGTCGCGCTCCCGCCCAACTCGCTCCCGCTCAGAACCACCTCCTCTCCCTCCTCGGCGCCCGCAAGGAGTGGCCTCCCGACCCCTCCCTCCCCGACATCAAGAACGGCGCCTACGCCTCCGACGACTTAGGATGTACTCGTTCAAGGTGCGCGCGTGCTCGCGGGCCTACTCCCATGACTGGACGGAGTGCCCCTTCGTCCACCCCGGCGAGAACGCGCGGCGGCGCGACCCGAGGAAGTACCACTACAGCTGCCTGCCGTGCCCGGAGTTCAAGAAGGGGGCCGGGTGCAGGAGAGGGGACATGTGCGAGTACGCGCACGGGGTGTTCGAGAGCTTGCTCCACCCGGCGCAATACCGGACGCGCCTCTGCAAGGACGGCGTCGGCTGCGCCCGCCGCGTCTGCTTCTTCGCCCACACGCCCGACGAGCTCCGCCCGCTCTACGTCTCCACGGGCTCCGCCGTGCCGTCGCCGGCGGGCGTTGGAGATGGCGCGGCGGCGGCGGCGATGGGGATGGGGCTGTCGTCGCCGGGGTCGTCGTCGTTCACGCCGCCGCTATCGCCGTCGGCCGGCGGGGGCGGGGCGGCGGCGGCGCGGCGCGTGGCCGCAGCAGCCGAGCGTGCCGGCGCTCTGCCTGCCCGGGAGCGCCGGGAACCTCCACCTGAGCCGGCTGCGCACGTCGCTGAGCGCGCGCGACATGGCCGTCGACGAGCTGCTCGCCGCGGCGCGGCGGCGGCGGACTACGACGGCCTCGTCGCCTCGCCCGCCTCCATCCGGTCCGCGAGGGGGAAGGCGCTCGTGCCGTCAAATCTCGACGAGCTCTTCTCCGCTGAGCTCGCCGCCGCCGCGGCGGTCGCGCTCGCCGCGCTACGCCGACCAAGGCGGCGCGCGTTCTCCCCGACGCGCAAGGCCGCCGTGCTCAACCATTCCAGCAGCAGCAGCAGCAGGAGCATGCTCTCGCCGCGGGCGGCCGCGGTGGCACCGGAGCCGGTCTCCCCGATGAGCTCCCGCCTGCTCGCCGCGCTGGCGCAGCGGGAGAAGATGCAGCAGCAGACGCTGCGGAGCATGAGCTCACGGGACCTCGGCAACGCCGCCTCGCTGCTGGTCGGCTCGCCGGTGAGCTCGAGCATGTCCAAATGGGGGTTCCCCTCCGGCAACCCGGACTGGGGCGCCGACGACGAGGAGCTCGGCCGCCTCAAGCGTTGCTCCTCGTTCGAGCTCCGGTCCGGGGCCGCCAATGGCAACCATGAGCCTGACCTCTCATGGGTCAACACCCTAGTGAAGGAGCCGGCACCGGAGAAGATGATGATGACGACGACATCGGCAATGGATTCCATTGGCATCTTGGGACAGAACACAAGCCGTGATCACATCGTCGGAGGCGAGGATGACACTGCCGGAGTCATCAGCAGCTGGCTTGAACAGCTCCAGCTCGATGAGATGGTTGTCTAGAACACAAAACACAAACACAAACTGAACAAGAAATGCGCCATTCTTTTAGATGTGCTTCGCCGATTGCTACTACTACTCACTACTTGTTGCTACTTGCTAGCATCAATCTTGCTATTGATTACCGGTGATACATTCTTTTGGGGGTGATGAGAATTATTTAGAGGAGAAGGTGATGAGGAAATTCTTCTACCATTTAGCATTGCCCGTATGTAAAAGAATCGGAGGAATCGGAGCCTAGTCAAATTGTATCAAATTGCCGGCTTGCCTAGGTGAAAGATTTCTCCTTTGTGTTTCTTTTCGATTTATCCTTGTATTAATCTTTTTAATCTCTTTTCGCTGTTTTTCTTTTCTAAAATGTGACTGAGGATCATGGATTATGTTGTTATCTATTTGCCCCCATCCTTTGGTTGTGAAGGAGTTGGAGGGGAGGGTATTTACATCAAATGTTGCTTAGTCCTAACAAAGCTCATCATTGATGTAATGCCCTACAAATTGTACCCATGATTCATGATTGATGTAAAATTCCTATTGTAGTGCCAAGATTGATTAATCTCCCCTGTTTCCTGCATTTCTTTTCTTTTCTTCAGAAAGCATCATATACATGTGCCCTTTATCCTGTGAGAATTACATTATCGCATACTCCCTCCGTCCCAAAATATAAGAAGTTTTGGTTGGATGTGACACATTCTAGCACTACGAAGCTGGACATGCTGCCTGTCCAGATTGTCCAGATTCATAGTACTATTAGGATATGTTATATCCAACCAAAACTCTTTATATTTTGGGAGGGAGGGAGTATCATTTCACCTGAGATGGCATTAGTTTTAAAATCACATGGATTGTGTTCAGTTGCTGTTCTGATGGTTGCCTGATGACAACAGCTGTTGGCATGGGCTTAGTTTGTGCAGTGCTTGACGCTGTGGATGTGGTCATGATCACAGGTCGGCAGATTGGGCATTGAAAAAGATTGGCTTGGCCTGGATTGCTTCCCTTCTCCTGGAGGCATTTTGAAAAGGATTTGGATATTAAGATGGTTAACATCATCGATCAATGCGAGGTTAATGTTTAATGTGTTCTAGATGACCTGGTCCCTCACTGATGCACCCTGTCAGAATAAAACAACTTGGGGACGGTGGCTCGGTAAGCTCGCCTCTTGTCTTTGTTCACAGTGCTGACTTGTAACTGTGACCTGGAAGAAACATGGGTTGGCTACTATTTTCATGTATATTGTATAGCGTAAAATTTCCGCGAAATTGCTATGGTCTAAGTAAAATTCAGATTGTTGCATATTTTTATTCTAGTGAAATGTGAATGCTTGATGCTATTGTGATCCTGGTTAAGGTAGCTCTTTTAATAGTATAACACTGAGTTTCTTGGTTTTTCTGTTTCTTTTTTTAGCCATTTTTAGTTCCTAATTTCTACAAAAAAAAAGTTGTCTTAGATGTTACAGGGTAGTTTCTGGATGTTTAATAATGCATTCAGATGGTGACAGTATTGAAACTGGATGGAATATTGCAATGGAAGTTTGGTTTGCATTTCATCTACTTTTGATATATTTGGATACAAGGCCAGATATGTGGCTTTATTATTCATGTGAGTTGTTACTAGATGTAAATATTTTTTTAAGAAACAGTTAGGTCCATAATGGCTATGATTAGAATATGGGTTGGGTTAGGGAACCTACCTCTCTCTGCTGACATTCAGGTGCATCTACTTAAGCTAGGTCCCAACAATTAATACTCTTTTTTGTAAAATTGTCATCTCAAGCATAAATTGGTGCATAGTAATTGCATCACACCATCCCTACTCTTGATCTATTAAATTTGCCATATGATTAGATATGTCTGGAGGCAATTGATATCGGCACATGCCTGTCAAGCTATAATAGTACATCAATATAAAATGGTAAAATAATTAATTTGTCTTTGAAGAAATGCTTCATGTGGGCCCTTGAGCAAGTGGATCTCGTTCTATTTTCCACAATAAAATTTAGTGAGCAAGCTAATAGGCATTATGCATATATAGAAAACTATCCAATGAAATGCAGCCTTCCTTTCTCTTTTTTAAATGTGGTTTGGTTGGGAATTGGAGAATGGGGATTGGAGGGTGGTACACAAGTGACCTCATTCAGATGTTGATTTCTCCATTCTGAGATAACTAATGTTGCTATTTAGAGTTGATGTGACATCAACATAATGCATTATTGAAAACTAAAGGGGCACCAATCTATTGGTGCAAAATTGACGGGTAGGAGGGTCTGCATCAGATTTTGCATCTCCTTTGCCTACATAGTTTGTATCTATACATGATGGTGATGTGCTCTTCTGTTTATAAAATGTTTTTTTCTCACAGGTATATAATAGCATTCTTTGTCCTACTAGCACTGGTACAAGTTTGTTCTGAATTGCTATTGTAAATCTATTCAATATTCATGTTGGACAATATCATCGGCGAAAAACATTTCAGGTGGTTAGAACTAATTTCTGCACAATATCATCGGCGAAAAACATTTCAGATGGTTAGAACTAATTTCTGCACCAAGGAGTGTAGTATTTCGATTTCCGATTTTGCCTTTTGATTAAGACTTTCTAAGGGATAACAAAAGAAAATAAGATAAAAACAAATGTCATGTATCATGTGTGTCATGGTGCTGGCTTCTTTTTTGACATTTGTTCGTCTTGTGCGGAATGCTTTTTCGCAAGTTGCGTCCTTTTGGTTTTGGGGTTATGTGGATGTGGAATTTGTCGTTATGCGGTGTCCAATTTATTTCTTTGTTTTAGGTATTGAATCATAGGTTCATTAAAGAACTATATGCATAGCATAAGTAGCAAAGTCTAATCGTATGATGCATGAATGCAACAAAAAAAAATGTCTACATAAATTATCCTATGCCACTAAAAATTTTACACAATTCCTTATTTTCAGACTAGTGTTTGGGTGACTCAATATATTATAAGTGGCAAAATTTGCTGCAAGGCATTCAAAAAACTTGTAAGGGATACTGCAAGAACGCGTATCTATTGTGGGGACACAGTAAAAAACTGGTAATGATACATGGTGTCGGAGCTATATGCGAGCCGCACATGGCAGGCATGGGCAAAATTGTACTTTCACAATTATTTCTCTCTCTATTTGCGCTAGATATAATAAAATAAAGTCGTGGGTGTCCAATAACTAATTACCATTTTTTGCGGTGTCCCAAGATGAAGGGATAGACGAGTAGCTCGTCATGCCACTATCGCTGGTAAACCCTGGTTTCCACATTCCCCTCTCTTCTTGCCTCCCCCGGTTTCCTCTCCAATGGACAGGGGGTAGGCGACTCAATCTAATGGACAGGGAGTAGGTGATTGCGATTTGCCGCCTAAAATCTAGAGCCCCATCGGTTGCCCTAATAAGCCGAAGACAAAAATTTAAATTTTCAAACTTAAAATTTGAAATTAATTTTAAGATATTTTAACGTAGTTTCTTTTTTAGCATTGACTTTTAAATCGTTAGGAACACATATATAAATTATTTTTACTTATAAGTTAATTTTTATTCCCTAATAAGCCAAAATATGAGCAACTGATGACTCCCCTAGTAGCATTTTTCCATTTACCATTCATTTCACTGAAATATGCGCTTGAGCCCACATAATTGAGGCTGTTGCTGAAGGTTTCTGTGATTCATCAAGGTTTCTGTGATTGCAGGCTGGATGGCACAGCAAGTCAGGAACAGAGTAGCTTGGTCCCTGCCTGGCTCCTGGCTGGCCTGATCAATCTTGCAGGGATCCGATGGCCACGTGGCAGAATCCTGACCCTCAACACGTACGGGCATGAGCTCGATCTGCACCACTATACTCCAAACATCTGCACGCGTTGCTGCAGGCAATAACTTCTTTGTCTCGATGGAATTTACTACCGTCAGAGGAATTCAGTAAATGAACAGTAAATTCACATTTTTCTCATTGGCATTTTTATTGCAGTAGAAACCAAAAGGTTCAGATAAGTTTGTTGGGTTAAACAAGAAGAGAGATGTCCATAAGCTTATTGATATTTTTAAATAAAAAAACTAGTAGTGTTATCTTGAGCTTTATCATGGCCAAAAAGATGGTGAATCTTGACCTTTTTGTTGCAGCTGAAAAGTTGAAATAAATTTATTGGATTAAACAAGGAGGGAGTGTACTTTTGTTCCTTCTTTAATTAAACTATTTCAGTGACCTTGAGCTTTAACATGATAAGAAGAGAAGGATAGTCCATATTGATATGTGGGTCCAAATGTCCAATACATGCCACAAGTCGGTCAATTAGATTCTAGATGCATTACAAATGTCTTACAAATTCCTATTTGTAAGACTAGAATACTAGACCTTCAAGTCTATGAATGACAAACAGTTCATTCTACAGTATTTTTTTCTTAAAAAAAAATCATTCAGTTTGAAACTAGCAGTTGATGAAATTTCCATACAATAGAATATGCTAGAGGTGCCAACAACACATGACCACAAATTTGTTTTCCAAACAGTATGAGAGGCAGGACCACTACATGAGAAAATGTTTCTGCAATTCAGTCCAACCAGTAGACAGGCTACTGAAATGCTGCCAAAATTGAATGGCAGCTTTTAGCCTTTTAAGGTTTGTTTGGGATGCAAAAAATTCATATAATACCAGAGAGAAAACCTTGCTGCAAATATTTTGATAAGACCCATAAATCTACAGTATATCAGTATGCTTTGAATTATCAGTAGAAATTAGTATCAGTATTAATTAACTGGAGAAGAAAATGATTGCCGGTGGAATACAATTTCGCGCATATTTTCTAGGAAAAGCTTGGGATTGCTTGCAACACTGGAAAGAGTACAGTGGTGAGACCAGGAGATAGTACAATCCTATTTTCTTTAGATTGATCACTTCCCCATCTCAATCTATCATGTTCAGTGAGAAAACCAATCATTTCCATCTGATATAGAGTATCATGCTTAGTGAGAAAATCAGCATGGCAGCTCCATTTCCTTCATCTGTCATTTTCAGTTAGAAAAACCAGTCAGTTAGAGGCACCAACCCATGTGCATACAATCACTCTCTGAAAATCTAGACAAGGTATATTTTCCCTCTCAGCTGATCAATCAACTGAAGAAAATTCAGAACACAGCCATTGTCACCAGGTAGCAAGTGCATCACAAAATTAACCCCATGTATGAGGATCTAGTCAAGTAGGTTTAGAAATTAATCTTCGTGTGAATGAATCAGCAGGCAACTAAGCAGGAAACAATGCAATGAATAGGAGCAGATGAGCAGGAAGATTCAGAGATTGCAGCGTAGGGTGACTGAACCTGAAAGGAGTAATGTGTCTGAATCACTGATTTTTCAGAAAACACAGTGATGCTCTTGAAGAAGGGTTCATGCTTGGCTTGTGTCATTTTCCATGAGAACAGACACATGGCTTTGTAGTTCTGTTGGATGTGGACATTGAGAAGGACTACTCTCTGGATTTTGAGCTGGATGCAGCCATGCTTTCTAGGATAGGTTAACAATCTGCTTTGCTTTGAGGCTTGGATCGAAAGGAATTTGTTCTAATAGGAACTAAACTTTAGGATAGGATAAATGCTTCATGGAAGATAGGGAGGCAAGTTGGCTGTAACTGTGATCTAACCTGCAGATTACAGTGTTGTTCACTTGTTCTTGATAAGTCATGCAAAAGCAGATAGCATCTCTCTCTTCCTCCCTCTTGAAGAGAAGAAAAAAAAAAATAGCATCCATTTACAGTGTTTATGCTGTTGGAGAATGACTCCATCCTCGTAGCTTGGAAGGCCAACAATAGTCTCAAAGAAACAAGAACAAAAATAAATGCCTGAAATACACTGTTCCAGGCCCTGTTCTATTATTCCTCAACTAGTACAAAGTTTTGGGTTCTCTCAAGTTGGATATATTTATCATCTGCACCCTGCAGGACATATCATTAGCAAAACTTATTCTGACAAGGAGAACCACATTAGTTTAGTTTTTGGGTTCTTTTGAGACTAGTGAAATCGTCATTAAAACAGACAAAATGACATAGATTGTGTGGAGATTATGATCACACTCTGCTACAAAATATAAATATTTCTGCACGTTTCCGAAATAAAATGTTTATATTTTAAAACGGAAACATAAGTATTTCTGCACGTTTTCCGAAATAAAAATGCTTATATATTTTAAAACAGAAACGGAAGGAGTACTATAACAGAAGCCAGTTCAAAGAGCGATAGAGTTTAAGAAAAAGATAGGTGATTCATTTGGTGTGAGCCAAACATTGATATACAAACAATTTGCTTGTATTAGCTTACCGATTACTAATAGACAATTAGCTTGAGAATCAGGATGGACGCACAGCATAATCCAGCAAATGGATTAACTATTAATGTTTATAGGACTACATGAATTCTTTTACTTCACTGATAAAGGAGCCCTCATTGTACTCCGTTCAACGAACAAAAAAACCCTCTCAAGAACAATGAAGCAAACAATTCCTCAATGATACGGTACAATGCCTCACTATGATTTCACCTAGTTCAGGTATGATGAACCTAGTAACTGGTGCCTCTCCGGCAAACAAATAACAAATGGAAATGAATTCCATGTTTTTTTTTTATTTCCTTTGTCCTAGGGTGTTTCTGAATCTGTTATCTCAAGCAGGTTGATCAAAAGTTTCTCGTCAGTGCTTCTGCAATGCCATCAGCAACAATGTTTTGAGTTATCTAGTTAACCGGGGATATCTTGAGGCCCCTTGTTCGTCCAGGAGCACCTCCTGAGAGAGACGACAAGTCGAGCGATAACCTGTAGGAATACAAATAGAGAGAAGATCGTGGAATCAGCTATCATTAGCTTGAAAATAAGGCGAATCAGCCATCATTACCATGCATAAAATTAGGGGGAAATGGCTTACAAGTTTGTGGTTCCTTTCTCTGCTTTGTTAGTCTCAGATTGCAACAAAATTTCTGAGTTTGTTTTGGACAGGATTGAGTAACATGCAGTTTCTTTCCCGTCCTTGATGACTGATCCCATAATGAAAGTTACTATCAGATTTATGATGAAACACTAATAATAATAAAATGGAAGGGAAAATGTAAAAGGTCATGTTTCTTACAAGAATCATTTATATCTTCGTGGTCATCATCCAAAGAAAGCAACTTCTGCAGGTCACAGGTAAAAGTAAGGAACAGAGCAGCGTATTGCAATAAGCATCTCTCACAAGGAAAGTTTATGCAGCCAGGGCACAGGGTTCATTACCTTCAAATTTGCATAACAAGCTTCAAGGTCATCATTTACCAAAAGATGATCAAAAAGACCTGGTGAATTGGACTGGTCGAGCTCCGCACGAGCATTCCTCAGTCGCTTCTGGATTTGCTCCTCTGTTTCAGTTCCCCTACATAGCCAGTGCATAAATCAAACAGTTTATTTCATATGGTCAGGAATCGAATAATCAAGTACATGAGCTTAGGCTATCACTGCATTTTGTAAACTACAAATAATATACCGTGCCCGAAGGCGCTTCTCTAGTTCCTCGAACGATGGAGGGCATACAAAGATGAATATTGCTTCAAGAGAAGAAGCCCTCACAGAACGAGCCCCTTGGACATCAATGTCGAGAATACACCTCTTCAATGAAAAAGCAACGGAAAGATGTAGCAATTCACCTTTCAGAAGTTTGCATGAAAATAGAGTAATAATTTTACCTTCCCCTCGTCAGTAACAGATTCAACTGCTTCAATGCTAGTGCCATAGACATTTCCATGAACATGAGCAAACTCAAGAAATTTGCCCTCACTTATCTCTTCCTCAATCTTGCTTCGTTCTGTGAAGTGGTAATGAACTCCATCTATTTCTTTCTCCCTTGGAGCTCTTGTGGTGTGGCTAACAGAAAATCCAAACTTTGATGGATAGTCTTTCATTAATTTTGCAATTAACGTCCCTTTACCAACACCAGAAGGCCCGCTAATCACAACTGGCTTTTGGCCCTCACCAATTACTCCCTTGCTCCATGCAACAACAACTGTGCCCTTAATTTTGCTCTGCTGCTTAACAAAAGGAGTGTCTACCTAAAATAAGCAAAGCAGAAGAAACCATGCCATCTCAGTAAGGTGCATATTGGAAAATCAAAAGAAAAGGAGAGAAGTATACTGATCAAGTGCACTGAGAATACAATATACTCCTAGGCCTCCAGACAAAAAGCACACAGAAAACATGAAACACAATTAGATCCTTGTGCTGGCATCTTGTGAAAGAGAAACCATGCTTTCAGGTCAATATAGAAAATATGAAACACAAAAGGACCCCTGAGCTAGCAACTTGTGAACGAAAATACACACTTTCAGACTAACAAACTAGCATAATGCACCACACCAGCAGATTAACATAATAATGTTATACATGAATAAAAGTTAGCTTACCAGTAATACAAGAGACAAAAGTAACATTATTATATACTACATATCAATCAATATGCATGAGAGTCTACAGAAACAGCAAGATAATTATTTTCTTGTTAAGTTTGTATGCAAGAAAACCATAAGAGTATGTAGTTTCCTTGGTGCTAACTAAAAACTAATTACTTTCCGTAAATTAAAAGAGAACAGAAGTAAAGAAAAGAAGAGTGCTTGCATCAATTTTCCAGCTTTACCTCAAGGAACCAGATAGAATCATTCAAGGGAACACCCTTCTCAATAATCAGTATCTTCTCATTGTTTACGAGAACCGCTGAGTGTGAGCTGGTTGGATTTGGAGGTGCCCCAAGTACTGTAGGCACAACCCTGCATCACAATGGGAGTGACTAAATACCAAAATGAAAGCAGAGTAAATAGAGATCGCAAACCAAAATAACAGAACACGTACCAAGTCTGAGTTAGTTTGTCCAAAATTTTGATGGTAATGGATGACTTGGGATCATCTGATCTGCTGATAACATACTGCAAAAAGCAATAACATGTTGTTACAATATAAATCGAGTACTCCCTAGTAAGATTAACACCGGTTGACAACACACAGGTATGCTTTATTTTCATCAATACTGTCAATAGTACTAGCTGGTCCAACTAAGAATGAGCAAAGACAGATATAAACTTGACTTGATATTAGGAACACTATCAGTCATGTTCAAAAGAAAAGGCAACACTATCAGCATAGCTAATTTTAATGAATAGTGGCGCTATTTATCAGTGGTGACAGATTGCTACGAACACGTTTTCTTAAACTCAAACAACATAACAAAAAGTGACAGCACTAGCAGTCTAGCATCTCGAACAAGAAGGGACAGCCATCAGGGGCATGTAAAATCAAACCAAAGTTACAGTACATAAATGAACTTATCAATTCAACATTTCAACTTACCGTCTTATCGCCTATATCTATGGCATTCTGCAGGCAGTCCTTGGATTCCAAGGCGACGCTCTCGACACGAAACTCCGGAGCCTCTTCACCCTGTGACCAAATCAAAAACCAGAGCCAGTTAAGCATGCGGGTCCCCTTAACAAACTCTTCTTGGCATCCACACATAACAAGCAGCACATTGGCAAGCCCCTGACATATTCACCACAGCTAAACTCACCATAAAATGCGCCGTGATCAGGGCAGACGCGCCTCCAATCCTATATACAGAAGTAAAACCACAAAACAATTATTAGAACATAATACAAGAATACACATTCTGGTTACTAAGACAGACAAGGAGACTGAATTGAAGGCACCATTCCCACACACATCTATCCATAGTAAGCATTTCAAGAACTACCACAACCATACCATACCAAAACAAGAACCCAAACACCCCCCCAACCACTAAACCAAGCCCCTGAACCCCCCACATTTCAAGACCAAACCAATCCACAGAGAGCACAAACTAAACCACAAACCAATCCACACTAAACCAACATGACCCATCACCATTCCAAAAGCTAGATCCACACAAGAACAAAAACAAGCACTAATAGTAATATATCCGGCAATAGTTGGTCAAACAACAGAAGAACACACACCCCCCAACCCCCACAACCATCCCAAGAACGGTCAGGGAGAGCCCTAAAGAGAGATCCCAAAGGAGAGATCGGAGCGGCTGCAAACCTCGTTGCCCCACCGCGATCCTCAGCTTCTTGATCCCCTCTCGGTGGCCGCTACGACGACGACCCCAAGAAACCGAAACCCGCCCAAGAATGCTGACGCCGAGCAGGAGGGGGTCGGAGGCGGGCGGCGGGCGTCGGCGGCGGCGATGGAGGAGAGGAGAGGATCGAATCGGAGGAGGAATTTGGTGTGGGGGGGAGGAGGCGACGGCGTCGACGTCGACGCCGCGGCGGCTTTATACGACTTTTTCTTCGCTTCGCTTCTCTTCTCTCTCTTTTTTTTTCTTTTATTTTTTTTTCTTTGTGGGCTTTTTTTTTAATTTTGTTTTTTTTTTAATTACGGATTCGGTGGATCTGGTCGTCGTTTGTGAGAGGGAGGGGGGAGGATGCGGAATTGCCGACTCCACTCCAAAAGCGGCTATTTCCCTGTTTGCACATCACTCTAACCTAAAACGTAAAGTGGCTTTTCTTTATGGAATAAATAAATAGTTGACCTATCTCGTTTATTATGGGTATTTAGGAAAATTTGTAAAGGTTGGCTTGTGTTGTTATTAGTGCTACTCGTATAGTTTTCGGTGATTCTTTAAAGTCATTTGATTGTAAATTTTATCATAAAATGCTTCTAACAAGAGGTAAAAAATCGAGCGTTGCACTTAATGCCCTCGCTCCACTTGCTCCTCGAGGCAAGTGATGTAGGTGTGGTAGAGCCACTACTAGATCTCATGCTTCTTTAGCATAGTGAGGTTCTTGTTACGTGACCGAGACGCTCTGGAAAGTTGCTCGTAGGAGAGGGGATGCCGAGAAAGGGCCTATCTACCAGTACGAGTTTTGGATAAGGATAGGTCCCATTAGGTGACAGAGAGACCAGAGCAGGAGACTATGATGGTGACAGGTGGCCGTCGTGAAAGGTAAGCAGAGCTCGAGGATCAATATCTGGAGGAGGCGGTGGGGGTGGGATCCACATGGATTTAAAGGTGGACACAATTCATCTTTGATCGACTGGAACAACTTGACTGCCAATTTTATTTTGTCGGATTAGACGCACAATGTTAGTCACGCCTACTTTGTTCGATAGCTAAGCTATTATAGATCGAGTCATACGTGTTTATGAGTGCCAATTGGTCTATTTCGTGAGTTTTTCTTATATATAATATATAAAGATTGAAACCCGAATACAAATTACATCATGATGATGAAAGTGCCAAGGCTAAAAATTACCCTAATTAAATAGGTAGTGATGTGACAAAACAAGTGTTGAAGATGTATGTGTATGTGTCATGTGTGAGGGTGTGTTTAGTTCACGCTAAAATTAAAAGTTTAATTGAAATTGAAACAATATGACGGAAATGTTGGAAGTTTGTGTGTAGAAAAGTTTTGATGTGATGGAAAAGTTGAAAGTTTGAAGAAAAAGTTGGGAACTAAATCAAGGCTGAGTGACTTGCAAGATATGTTTACCTCGCTAGCACAACTTCCTCACACATCTCCACCTAACTGACGAACAAAAAGATTTTACAAAATTCCATGCCACACATGCATATGGCTGGAACCACACACTTACAGCTCAACCCAACTAAACAATTCGAAGATGGTGATTTCTTTTCTATCACATTAAAAGTTGGGACAAATACTAGTGTGTTGGTTGGAAGTATTGTATCATGGTCACACATCATAGTGTAAAGTAGACTTCTACTCCACAACGTAGAATGATCATTCGAAAGAGAAAAGGGAAATGATTTGGTCAATGAAGATGACGTAGAGGCAAATCTTGAGTAGTTTCTCCGAAGGTGCCACACAACTACACAAGACTAGTTAGTTAATTAGGCATCAATGAAGATGTCTTAATCATCTTCTCTAACATGTAGTTACGTGTGCGTACGTACGAAGGTACGATGACACTTTCCTTCTTTTCTTAAAAAAAATAAAAACGAGCCACGTAAGAGATTGCGTGATTTTATCATTTTATATGATATAGCAGGAAAAAAAAAATCATAATTAAGACCATATCCCTGGTCTTTCAGAGTGGGCAGCCAAATGGAAGAAAACAAAACATGATTATTTGGGAATAAAAACGTAACAATGATGGAGTTGTTCTAGATTAATTGGGTGCGCGTTCAGTGGTACTGCACGTTTCCCGTGCACTGAGGCTTCGGTGCCTCCAATCTCAATCCTAGCGTGTATTAGGGACACGCACGTGTGCGTGTGCGTGTGTTGTGGTGTTGAGTGTGGTGTGTTTGTGTGCGTCCTGCTTTGTACCCTCTCAAAAAAAAAACCCACCAATAATATATAAGCACCGTAGAAGTGTTGGTCCATTGGAATTTCTTTGAACTTTGAGGGAATAAATGGTCAGTTGCAATGTGGAGCCACAGGTTCATTGCATGAAGGCAATATATAGATTCATTGATTCTGATGTCGGCATCAATTTTTTTCTGTTTCTGCTACGTGTAACACTCATGGAAGCAAGGCCAACCTTTACCAACATTTGTCTCTGGCCAAGAAATTGCCTCTTAGATTCTCAAGTATTTTTTTTAAAAAAAAAAACTGAACAGTTTGGTAGGCATGAGTGATGAAGAAGGCAAAGAAAGTGACCTACAAGGCAACTGCAACCACTACATATATAACTGATAGTGACATCTATTTAATTATATAGTATACTTTTGTAAATAGCTTTGATTTTATTTTTCCAAGCCAATATATGTAACTAACTTATTTCTAGAAACAGACATTCATGGAATTCCAAGGTTTATTTTTTGCAAGGCTGGAATGTATGCTCATGGTTGTCTGCATCGCAACAATATTCATTTGGCAATAAGGTTACATTGTTACGAATAACGGTTATTATGCATGTTTATTTTTGAAGATAAAATGCCTCTTCGATTTGTATGAAAAATATAGTAGTTTTAGAGGATTTCAATCATATGAAAAAGTTTCCTGTAAAAGCCTTTGAAACAAAGGATAATCATATCCTATCCTTTAATATTCTTATAGAATGGGTAATTATAGATTGTAGAGAAAAGTTGGCAAGAGGTCCAACCTTTTGAAAAAATTTCTTTGGATACATCTCTCTCATCCGATTCATATGTTTTTCCTGTGGTCCAATCAAATGGTCACTTATGTGTTTTTTTTACTATGTTTTGCAATTATCTATTTTACACTCGTATTCATGTTAGAATTACGTGGTTTAGAGAAACGCCTGGGGTCTTCCGGCTAGCTCCACAAGGTGGTGGGCTAGACGATTTGGGTTCAAAGCCTCACCCCTTCTAATTATTTGATATTAGATCCTTTCCTAATATTTGCGTCTTTTATAATTACTTGGTTTCCCTGTTTCTCGTGCAATACGTTTGATACGGGACAATTTCCAGTTGCCAACTAGTCCATATTCTTTGCTAGCCAGAGCCGTGCTGGATCAAAAATCTGATCTGATCAGAGAGAATTTGGTTCAAATTCAAGTTCATTGCAGCCACTCTTAATGCATACCCAGATTCCATTCCAGTCAACAATTATTGCATAAAAAGATTCACCTATCACTTTGCCATATATGTTGTATGTATGTGTGTGTGTGTGTGTATATATATATATATATATATATATATATATATTTCTTGTCTAATTACTTATTTCAGAGCTCAGGATACTCCAGGGATTTTAGCCTAGGAAATTATTTTCCTAAGGATTTGTTTGGTTAATTCCTCCTCATAGGAATGGAAGACTATGCGGGAGAGACGTGAAATCAAACGTCCCTTCCCCTAAAAATAAATTCCTTCCTGTAGGAATTTACTGAACAAGCCCTAAGGGATGCCCATGAAAGAATTATCCATGAGTCATATCAAATAACTCACATTGTATTAACTATATAACCAGGTTAAATTATTATCTAGTGTAAATGTTACTCCTTCCGTCCCAAAATATAAGCATTTTTAGCATAGTGTGAAGTCAAACATTTTTAACATTAACTATTAGTAGCAAAAAAAATTAAAAAGAACAATAATGTAAAATTATGTTACTAGATTTATCATTAAACAAACTATCATAATATACAACTCTTTTTTATTTAAAACATCTTACTTTCATAGATTTTGTTGGTCAAAATAGTATCTCAAAGACCATGTCGAAGTCTAAAATTTTATTTTGGGACGGATGGAGTACTAATTAAACAAGACCCACGAGACTATGATGCATATGCTAGCTAGTTGATCATAGGAACAATTAGCACACATCTGTGAAAGATATGGGTACCGGGGTACTGATACAGCCTACATATCCAACTACAGATAGGCCATGGGGGTACATCCATGTAATAAAACATAGAGTAGCACTCAGTTGCCATGTTGCTTATGCCCGAGGCAGGGTATAGAGTCTCGGCTGAATACTACTTTATTAGATTGGAAACAGAAGTCGTATCGGTTAGGTTTTCTCTTCTCGCAATCCTGCCTCCCAACCTATATAAGGTGAGCATGAAGCCCCTCAATGGAACCAGATTGACCAGACAAAAGATCCATGAGGACAACACAACCAAGATCACCATGATCATACAATATAGCTGATCCAATCCACCAAACAAGAGTTTGATGTTATCTCTCATCAAGGAGGCTTGAAACATGTCTAAACTCTTGTCTACTTGCATCCATCCACTTTAGTCCATGTGCTACCCCCTTTATTATCGTTGATAAATACATAATAGCTGGTGCAGCAGGTAGGGTGACGCTGAGTTTCCCTCGAGAAGTGCGATTGAATACAATCTTAGGATCGTTGGATTCATCTTCCCCCAAGGCAAACCTTCGTTTTGGAAGTTTCGTCTTCTTTAACAATGACTTTGGAAATCACTTCCTCTCCGACTCGGATTCAAACCAGTCGGAAGGCTCAGACCACTTTGATCTCGTTTGGTCTCCCAAAAACCGTGAAGGCCTGTTCCAAGCTTGTTCTCTCTCCGACACAACACTCAATCTCGTCGGGGAGATCAACCTTGGCGAGTTTGATGATTAAATCTCCGATGTCGCTGCGTTTTTTTCCCTTCCAATTTATCATTGTTTATTAGATTGATTTCTAATCATGGATTAATCTATTGGTGTTTTTTTATTGTTCTATATAATTCCACGGCACTACTGATGTGAGTGCTAGCGATTGTCGACTCGTGGTGTCACTATGTAGTCAACCGGCCATGGGGTCTTCCCTGGCATGCGTACTCTGTTTGACCTCCTTTCACGGCTCTCGACTCCGCCGCTACTGATGAACAACCTCGTCTTCACCGCTGGCTTCCTTCACTACCACAGACTGCTAACCTCACACCTTCACGTTGGCCTACTAAATCACCGTTGATGGGCGACCTCGTCTTCACCGCTAGCTGCCTCCACAGCCGTCAATTGGTAACCTCACCTTCACGGTTGGCCTACTACGCCGCCATTGACGGGTGACCTCATCTTCACCGTTACCGCCTCCTGCCGTCAACGGGTGTATCGCTTCCATGGCTGACCAGCTTCGCTGTTGCTGATAGGCGACCTCGTTTTCACCGCCGGTTGTGTCCACTGTCGTCGACCGGTGACCTTGCCTTCACAGTTGTCCTATTACCCCAATGCTGATGGGCAACCTCATCTTCACCGCCGGTTGACTCTGTCGTCCCGACTTGTGACCTCACCTTCACGGCTGGCCAACTTTGCCGCTGCTGATGGGCAACCTCATCATCACTCGCTATTGATGCCTCGCCCCTACGCCGGTTGATTTCGCTACGCACTGATGGGCAACTTTGTCTTTACCATTGGCCGCCTTCACTACCTCCACTTTGCCGACCCTGGCATCTCCTAGAATCCGACATCCCAACATGCGCGCCAGACACGATGCCGTACTAATCTACTACAACAGGTGGTGCCCTAATTTTTAGCTTTCCACTCAGACATGGCCTTGAGGCTATTGAGTTTGAATCTAGGGAGGTTGGTTGGCATTTTCAATATGCATCTCCACTCAAGCGATGGCTTGATAATAAATGTTGTTCTTGACTCTATGTTTAGTTGTTTTTCAACTAACAATTGAGTCGGAGGCTGAACAAATACAAGATTGAAATTCGACAGGCGTTTTGTTGGGATAAAGCTATCAATTAACTAGTCAACAAGTGCTATGTAATCAACTTTGGCAAACTTTCTTCTCGGTGTCCAATTTTCTCATCGACAGCTTTGGAAACTCTTCTTCTCCGACCTGGGTTTGAATCAGTTAGAGGAAACAACAATCAATCAGATCCCATTCGGTCTATCGAACACTACATAGTCTACTCTAAGTTTCTCAAGTGTCAAGTTTGAGATCTAGTCTAACAGGTCCGGGTCAAACTCGGCTCTGCTCTCTATAGTTTGATCAGTATGGGTTTGAGCTTACCGAGTTGGGCCTAGGGAGGTTGGAGTCATCAACCAATCAATTTAGTTCGATTACTAGGACGGCAACTACTCTCCTCCACGTGAAACATCATTAATCGCTACAACACCAAGTTCTACTGCCGCCGATATGAAGAAAGATGCGATGCATCAATCTTCGTCACGCGCGCGCTAGATCAAGGAAATTACTCGAGCTTGGACTCTTCTCAATAGTTCATTGGAC
>CM020189.1:14507199-14581413 GCA_009805545.1 Oryza longistaminata
AGGATACAACACTCCCTATCATTAGCTCTATCAAAATTTCCCTTTTACGCTATGGCTAGGTTAGCCTAGCTATAGAACACATATTAATTTATTTCATAAGAGAATACAAAAATAGATCAGGAGTTAAGTAGCAAAGCCCTTGAGATCTTAGCATCGCATGGCGTAGCTGGGCCCTATAGTCTCACGTGGCAATTCTTTAAAACAAAGGACTACTATCTTCGAGTCAAGACCCACACCTCTTTGTTAACTAATACGGGTCGCATCTATGCTACGGGACGGCTTTCCACAAAGGGGCAATACAATACTAATAGATAAATACACTACTGAGAAATCCAGAGGTTATCGGATTGCTTTTGGAAAATCAAAGGCTCTGCCCTAAGAACAAATACCTCCAACTACAACTCACCACACCTGGCTCACATTTGGTCTTGGTTAACCATAGGAACAGCGGGACTAAATATCTTTAGTCCCCGGATTGAAAGATCTGCATGTCACTTTTTTGATCTTTAGTCCGTGAGTACCAACCGTGGACTAAAAGATCATTTTTGTTAGTCCCGGTTTACAAAGAAGACCAGAGCTCATGTCAGACCCCAATTATTCCTTATCCAGGTGTGATGTCTTATTAAGGTGTCCTAAGTCTTAGTCGTTTTAAACAACCGGAATAAAAAGAAAATATAAAATATCAGCGAACATGCCCCGCCGCCCGTCTTCCCCGCCCCTATCTCTTCTCTCTTCTCCTCCTCCTCACCTCAATTCTTTATCACAATTTCTTCCCATCTTCGCTCCCTCCTTAACTCCTCTCGATCCCCCCTTCTCTCCCCTCCCTCTCCCGTCCTCCCTCCTCCGGGCGGCGGGAGGCAGCGGGCAGCGGCGGCGGCCGTCGCGCACGGAGGGCCGCCTTGGCGGCGGAGGCAAAGCGCAGAGGACCGGCGCAAGCGGCGCGGCGGTGGCCCGGACGCAAAGTGCGGCTGGTGGCAGCGGCCCGCGCGAGACACGACGGCCGGGCTTCGGTGGCCTTCGCGACGGCTGGGCGCAAGGCGGCCGGCGGCCCACGGCCGGGTGACGGCAACTGCTACTTGATTTTTTTTATTTTGTGAATTTTTATAGTGAATGATGAATGTTTTGTATATTTTGTCGATTTGGGAATGGTCTCACAAGATTTGTGGATTGTGGATGTGTATGTATTATTGATGATTTTGTTGTGTTGATTTGTGGATAATTTTATTGTGCATGATTGATGATTTGTGAATGAATTGAGTGGATTTGGGGTGGAGGAATAGATATAAGCATAAAAGAAAACAGCCGTGACGTGGCCCTATCTATCTTTAGTCCCGGTTAGTATTACCAACCGGGACTAAAGATGGATTTTTAATCCCGGTTATTTCACCCGGGACTAAAGATGGGTA
This sequence comes from Oryza longistaminata, assembly GCA_009805545.1. Lineage (NCBI taxonomy): Eukaryota > Viridiplantae > Streptophyta > Magnoliopsida > Poales > Poaceae > Oryza > Oryza longistaminata. The sequence continues at coordinate 14,508,606 of CM020189.1, forward strand.
TCTTTAGTCCCGGATTCGTCCTCCCGGTTGCAAAACCGGGAGTATAGGGGGTTTCTGAACCGGGAGTAAAGACCTTTTCTCTACTAGTGAGCCTACATATCCAACTACAGATAGGCCATGGGGGCTACATCCATGTAATAAAACATAGAGTAGCACTCAGTTGCCATGTTGTCTTATGTCGCGAGGCAGGGTATAGAGTCTCGGCTGAATACTACTTTATATAGATTAGGAAACAGAAGCCGTATCCGGTTAGGTTTCTCTTCTCGCAATCCTGCCTCCCAACCTATATAAGGTGAGCATGAAGCCCCCTCAAGGGAACCAGATTGACCAGACAAAAGATCCATGAGGACAACACAACCAAGATCACCATGATCAATACAACATAGCTGATCCAATCCACCAAACAAGAGTTTGATGTTATCTCTCATCAAGGAGGCTTGAAACATGTCTAAACTCTTGTCTACTTGCATCCATCCACTTTAGGTCTCATGTGCTACCCCCTTTATTATCGTTGATAAATACATCGATAGCTGGTGCAGCAGGTAGGGGTGACGCTGAGTTTCCCGTCGAGAAGTGCGATTGAATCAATCTTAGGAATCGTTGGATTCATCTTCGCCCCAAGGCAAACCTTTGCTTTGGAAGTTTCGTCTTCTTTAACAATGACTTTGGAAATCACTTCCTCTCTGACTCGGATTCAAACCAGTCCGGAAGGCTCAGACCACTTTGATCTTGTTTGGTCTCCCAAACACCGCGAAGGCCTGTTCCAAGCTTGTTCTCTCCGACACAGACTCAATCTCGTCGGGGAGATCAACCTTGGCGAGTTTGATGATTAAATCTCCGATGTCGCTGCGTTTTTTTCCCTTCCAATTTGTCATTGTTTATTAGATTGAATTCTAATCATGGATTAATCTATTGGTGTTTTTTTTATTGTTCGTATATAATTCCACGGCACTACTGATGTGAGTGCTAGCGATTGTCGACTCGTGGTGTCACTATGTAGTCAACCGGCCATGGGGTCTTCCCTGGCATGCGTACTCTGTTTGACCTCGCTTCACGGCTGCTCGACTCCGCCGCTACTGATGGACAACCTCGTCTTCACCGCTGGCTTCCTTCACTACCACAGACTGCTAACCTCACACCTTCACGGTTGGCCTACTAAATCACCGTTGATGGGCGACCTCGTCTTCACCGCTGGCTGCCTCCACAGCCGTCAATTGGTAACCTCACCTTCATGGTTGGCCTACTACGCCGCCATTGACGGGTGACCTCATCTTCACCGTTAGCCGCCTCCTACCGTCAACGGGTGATATCGCTTCCATGGCTGACCAGCTTCGCTGTTGCTGATAGGCGACCTCGTTTTCACCGTCGGTTGTGTCCACTGTCGTCGACCGGTGACCTTGCCTTCACAGTTGTCCTATTACCCCAATGCTGATGGGCAACCTCATCTTCACCGCCGGTTGACTCTGTCGTCGCCGACTTGTGACCTCGCCTTCACGGCTGGCCAACTTTGCCGCTGCTGATGGGCGACCTCATCATCATCGCCTATTGATGCCTCGCCCCTACGCCGGTTGACTTCGCTACGCACTGATGGGCAACTTTGTCTTTACCATTGGCCGCCTTCACTACCTCCACTTTGCCGACCCTGGCATCTCCTAGAATCCCGACATCCCTACATGCGCCGCCAGACACGATGCCGTACTAATCTACTACAACAGGTGGTGCCCTAATCTTTTAGCTTTCCACTCAGACATGGCCTTGAGGCTATCGAGTTTGAATCTAGGGAGGTTGGTTGGCATTTTCAATATGCATCTCCACTCAAGCGATGGCTTGATAATAAGCTATTGTTCTTGACTCTATGTTTAGTTGTTTTTCAACTAACAATTGAGTCGGAGGCTGAACAAATACAAGATTGAAATTCGACAAGCGTTTTGTTGGGATAAAGCTATCAACTAACTAGTCAACAAGTGCTATGTAATCAACTTTGGCAAAACTCTTCTTTTCGGTGTCCAATTTTCTCATCGACAACTTTGGCAAACTCTTCTTCTCCGACCTGGGTTTGAATCAGTTAGAGGAAACAACAATCAACCAGATCCCATTCGGTCTATCGAACACTACATAGTCTACTCTAAGTTTCTCAAGTGTCAAGTTTGAGATCTAGTCTACAGGTCCGGGTCAAACTCGGCTCTGCTCTCTATAGTTTGACTCAGTATGGGTTTGAGCTTACCGAGTTCGGGCCTAGGGAGGTTGGAGTCATCAACCAATCAATTTAGTTCGATTACTAGGACGGCAACTACTCTCCTCCATGTGAAACATCATTAATCGCTACAACACCAAGTTCTACTGCCGCCGATATGAAGAAAGATGCGATGCATCAATCTTCGTCACGCGCGCGCTAGAATCAAGGAAATTACTCGAGCTTGGACATCTTCTCAATAGTTCATTGGACTATTGTCACTGATGTCACCGCAGGCACCTTTCCCATTGGTACAACCTTCGTCTCTGGCCAACTATTGCCAACCATGTTCTTTGCTTCGGGATGAGTGACTTCGTCTTCACCACCGGCTGCCTGCTGCCACCAACTTGTGACCTCGCCTTCACGGTTGGCCTACTCCACGCCGCTTATGAGAGACTTCGTCTCCACCACCAATTGACTCTATTGCCCCACTGACTGGTGGCTTTGCCTCCACGCCGGTTGACTCCATCGCTCCACTAATGGGTGACCTCGCCTTCGCCACACAAGGTCAACCTCAACCGTGACAGAAGGACAAGAGACATGCTCTGGGGCTCACCAGCTCAAACATGAGGATCACACATTCAATCTTGACTTGTTCTAGATACGTGCAATAGTAATTCATACCCATGAGCCTATTTCCTATGCTTAAGGTATGGACCAGTCATTACACCCCACGAGGGCCACCGACTGAGTACTTGTGCCAGTTGAGATCAGATACCACCTTTATTTCACTATGCCCCCATGAGAGATAAACCAGTGTTGTGGAAAATGGAATACGGGTGTCGGATGGACGAGGTGCCGTCAAGCGATTAATCGTAATACGGATGATTAAACGGAATTATATGGATTTTTGGCGTTCGCACTAAGATGTACATAATTGATGTTAATGGCAATGGTGGAGACAAAATGCATCATCTTAATAAAAAATATTTGTATAAATCTCTAACTATATTATGAAAATACCATTTATTAGTTCAATAGATATCAATACTGATGGTTAGTAGCGCAATAGCATTGGGCTTGTTAGTCAAAATAGTGCAGCTGGGCTGCAAGTTGCAAGTTTATGTTAGTTTCATAAACAGACATCTGATTTGTCGATAAATAACCGACTAATCGTGCCATACAACTGTATAATTACTCTGAAATAGTAATGTTGCTCCGACTTGATGATACGGTACGGTCTGGCTACCGTTTCCGTTTTGACGGACGATTAAACGGCTGTGCCGGTCGACTTCCACAACACTGAGATAAACCATTCGGATCAGAAGACACTCAGATGAGATGCACTTGGTCCATATCACCGAAGAGATATGTCATTCGAGAGCTGACGAAAGGAGCGATACACGTGTCATTTTATTTTGATTTTATCGGGCATGGTGGGCCTAGAGGCTAGTGTGTTCGTGACCCAATAACTACCATGCATTGTGAATTAAGCATGTCCTACTATTCATTAGGTGGTGTTGTTCCAACAACCCACGTGCTATTTACCCCTTTTTATAAAACTCAGATGTTGATTGGAAAACACCCGATTATATAATCAATATATCACTCGAGTCATGTTACTCTAGTATTCACATCGTATATACTGCATCAAGGTTTAAGCCACTCGGCTAGCGGGGGTATTATTGTTGACTATATGTTTAGATGTTTTCCAACTAATCACATAGTCGGGAGCTACACCTTTTAGGTTCATCTATTCGATGCACTTGTTTATTCATTTATCGACGGAGCCCTCCACAGTCTCTTTGCAAGATATCAAAAAAGAGAACTCAAGAAAGAAGCACTTAAGAAGCCTTCATAGCAAATATGCAGTACTCAGTATTGGTCATAAACCATGGAGAAAACTGCAATTCGACTGTGAAGGTCTCGGGGACAACCGTAGAAGATATGGGTACTAGGTACCCACACAGCCTATATATCCGACTACAGATAAGAAGTGAACTACATCCATGTAATAAGATATAGAATAGGACTCAATCGTCATGCTACCTTATGCCACAAGGCAGGGTATAGAATCCCATCTGAATACTACCTTATATAGATTAGGAAACTGAAGACTTGTCTGGCTAGGTTTTCCTCTTTGTAACCCTAGCCCCCAACTTAAATAAGGTGGGCAAGGAGCCCCCTCAGGGGTTGACCAGACAAAAGATCCATGAGATCAACACTACCAAGATCACCATGATCAATACAATCCGAAAGATCCAATCCATCAAACATAAATAAGGTATTACCTCTCATTGAGGGGGTTAATTTGAACGTGTCTAAACTCTCGTGTGCTACCCCTTTATTCTCCACAACATCGATCTTTCTCCACAAGTGTCGAAACATGAATTCGGCAATAATAAAAGGGGGTAGCGCACGAGACCTAAAAGTGGATGGATGCGGAGACAAAGGATTTAGACAGGTTCAGGCCCCCTCGATGAGAGGTAATACCCTACTCCTGTTTGGGGATTAGAATCCACCGGGTGTAGTATAGATCTGACGATCTAGTTGTCTCATGCCCCTAGAGGGCCTCCTGCCCACCTTATATAGGATGGGGGGCAGGATTACAAGATAGAAACCTTAACCAACACGATATCGGTTTCCTAAATCTACTTTACAATCTTATCAAACCAGGACTTTAGGCCGTTCCATAATATACAGGGAAACGTAATACCCAAGTCATGATCTGTTACATATTTCATACATATATATTATCCCCTATTACTAGTCGGATAACCATGCCGTGTGGGTATGGGGTACCCATAATCTCCACAACAAGCATATATATCGGGTTAAACATATTCTCCAAAGAAGAAAATAAAGCCATATAATCTTATATATATATCTTCAGGACATATTCTCTACACCATAGTGATAGACTAGTTTCCACACTATAAAAGCACGGCAAATATCACCACCATGAACTCAAAGAGCCAAGAGCGCCACCACCAAATTATTGACACTACATTTGAGACAAAAAAAAAAAAACACTTAGACACATAATTAACCATGTCTACCAATGGGAGCAGCGTGATGATCAGCCCTGTGGTGCAAGGAAAGATGCAGCAGGGCGTCATGAACGGCATGCAGGTAATCACTTAAATTAAACCCGGTTAATATCTAGAGAGAAAGATTGCATTTGACATTTCATATATTTGCCGTAATTTAATAAATCTAAGAGATTAACGAACCATACATGTTTTTCTTCTCAAATTAGAACTCTAACATCGGCAACAGCACGAGTGTCCCTGTGTCTGGCTCCAGCTTCAATGGCACTGCCTTCCTCAGTGGCAACTATGCTAATGCACCTGCACCGGCTCGGCAGGTAAAAGAAAATACAGAGCGAATTCGTTCATTTGGGCCAATAATTTTCCATAAATTACTGCTGTTTGTTTCATTTTTAACCGATTATTAACTAATTAAGTAGTGATGTTATTTCATTCAGGTTCCAAGTTTTTCTATTACTGGCATAGGAGGGAACGCAACCTTCTAAGCAGCTAGCCTCAGATGGCAGAAGGACCAGCATGCATAATTAAGCTTGAACGAACGAATGAATTATGTGTGCTGCAACCAAATAAAAAACCGCTTAATAGCGTGTTTGTAATATAATCCTATATGTGTATGATTGAATAAAATCATGGGCCTAGCTGGGACTAAGCTAAAAAGGCATTTTAATTGATACATATGGATTAATGGATTAATGGATGTCTCAGTGTATGACTCAGAAGATATACCTTGTTACATACTCCAAATATGTTGTTATTTCGTTGTTAAATATACAAGTCATTTCAGATTGTGCGGATGAATAAGTTGTACTAGCTAACTTTTCAATGACCTTTAGTTATACTAAACGAATGTGTGAGTGTGAACAATCTAAGACAGATTACAGAACAGATAACTCCTGGATATAAATGAAGTAACTTCAAACAAACCATACTGTCCATACATAAAGGAAAAGGCACTAAAAATATGAAATAACTAGGGAAGAGGTGACATTTCGGATAACATATTTTATTTGACTGTAAGTCGATAAAGAAAAACTACAATGATTATACTTGTTTTCTTCCCATATCAACTTAAAAAATGAACGCAACACAAGTAAACAACACACCATAACAACCACAAACTGATCAGCCTTTGTATTCTAAGGAGAAAAGTTAAAAAAAAAACTCATCAAACAAATACCTAAGAGCCTCACTATGGTGCTCTCTACTGGTTGTAGAAATCAATTTGAACCATTGATTTCATTTGATCAAAGGGTTTAGATCTATTTATACTACCACCCTAATTAGCGGTAATAGAAATGTGGAGGGGCATTATTATAAAAAAAATAGGTGCAGAGGGTATAATCGTCAAGCAGTGACTATACCTTTTTTTTCCTTTTTTTTTTTTTGATTTTTTGATGATATATGAGCGATGCTAGCGCAATGAATGATCATATATCAATTTAGTCAGGAAAGAACATAAATAACAAAGTAACTCCTAATTATTGTAATAGTAAATTATTAATTTACGCTAATAATACTGGTAGTATAATACGACCAGTAGACAACACTGGAGCATCGCTCAATACTTAACGTATGAAACACATGTTGCAACAAAGGTCGACAGAAGTGCCTTTTAAGTGGATTATAAAAATCATGTCACCATTATCATATTTCACTTCCTTAGGAAGATAACTGAGAGAGGTAGACAATTTTTAAAGTATTTTTCTATTATCTCTAAGTATAGGTAGTATAAATTAAACTAGGAAATATAGTAACTTTCTTGAAAAAAAAATAGTACTACTACCTCCGAGTACCTACTCAAAAATACCGTGAAATTACAAATTTTCAGAAGAAAAAATTCAATACATAGCTCATAAAACAATGCGGTACAAGAAAAAAAAGCACAAAAAATTTCCGTTTTCGACTAGAAGCACATATGCCACTGATTTTTCTTCGATTCCGTCGTGGTTGCAGTTATATAGTCGAGTGTTTAGCCATGAGTTGACACTTACAAATACCAATTTGCCCTTGTTCTATCCCTATAGCATAGGGAACTTGGTTGGCTGCTCTAGTTCCTTTTCTTAATTATTAGTTCGGTCGTGCTTGCAAGTTGCGAGGTGTTCTCCGAAAGAAAGGGTGATGACGGCGGCTGCTTCTGAGAGCAAGTTTAATAGTCAATGTAATAGCCAATTCATATAATAATTACTTACTATAATATTAATACCTTGTCTCACCTATCATACACACATTATGTCTTGGAGTCTGTGCTGCAGTTGGCTACAGATCTATCGCTAGCTGCTCTTATCTCTCCCTTTATCTCTTTAAAATATGTTTATACAGCTAGATTACATCCTGCTATTGTATCTGCTCTGAGGCGTCGCGCGCCGATCGAGGAAAAGGGCGACGATGGTGGCTGCTTGCGAGGCGCCGCGGGGTGGGGCGACGACGGGTCGACGACGTCCGACAGTGGCGCGCGCGGCCGACAACGGCGGCCTCCGTCTCGAACGTACGGCGGCGGCGACGCCACCCGGAGACGAAGGACAAATTAGTGCGAGCATAAATTTATCTACTCTGATCTAAACGACGTCCAGCGTTCGTTTGCTCAAAATAGGAATGGTGTGTTAGGTATCGAAGGAAAATCGATGGCTGGTGTTTCTAGTTGAAAGCGGAAACTTTTTATGCTATTTTTTGGTACTAGGTTATTTTTTGTGTTATGGATCAATTTTTCTTTTTCCACAAAGTTGCGGTAGAAATTAACTTATAGAACATCAATGCAAGAGTTTGACGGTAATTCAAAATTAGAATGCTAAATTTATTACCGTGAGACTCTTGCATAAGTCTTATGTCTTATGCAAGACTTAAGAAGAGATACAAGAAATTTTAAGACTTAAGTTATAATAAGTGTTTAGAAGGATTAAGTGTGTCCACTATGTATGAATGGCAATTGCCTAGTATTGTGCTATAGAAACTAATAAGTTATTATTATAATCTAGTGTGCATGTTACTAAACGAGATCCACAAATAATTAAGACTTCAAGGTACGTGTACGCTAGCTGATCCTAGGAACAAATGCACACACCATTCACTACAAGCATATATATCAAGATCAACATATTCGATCTCCCAAGAAGAAAAAATAAAAGTCATATGCAATCTTATCCAGGACAAATTCTCTCCACAGTAACGATAGATGAGTTTTTCGCACTATAAAAGCACACACAAATATTACCACCATGAACTCAAAGAGCCAAGAGTGCCACCACCAAATTAACACACCTACAAACACTGATACCAAAAAACACTTTAAACACATAATTAACCATGTCTCGCAACGGGAGCAGTGTTATGATCAGTCCTGTGGTGCAAGGCAAGTTCCAGCAGGGCATCATGAACGGCATGCAGGTAATCAATTGATTAAACATGGTAAATAACTAGAGTATATCTGTGAATTTGATAGTAATTTAATTAATCCAAGGTTAATGGAGCACGTTTTTATTCTTAATTTGGTTCATGTTAGAACCGTGACATTGGCAACAGTACAAGTGTCCCTGTGTCTAGCTCCAGCTTCAATGGCACTTCCTTCCTCAGTGGTAACTCCGTAAATGCACCACCAGCTCCGGAGGTAAAAATAAAATACATATCATTTTCATTCATTTAGGACAATAATTTTTCCATAACTTACTTATGTTCGTTTTATTTTATTTGAGGATATTAATTAATTAAGTATCGCAATTATTTCATTCAGGTTCCAAGTTACTCTATTACAGGCATCGGAGGAGATGCGACCTTTTAAGTGCTGGCATACAATGCCAGGAGGGTACACCAAAATAAAACCGCTTAACAGCGTGTTGTAATAATCCTATATGCATGAGATTGAATAAATCATGGGCCTAGCTGGTAGTAAGCTTAAATGGCCTGCTAATTGATATAAATGGATTAATGGATGTCTCAGAGTACAACTCAGATGATATACTCCCTCCATATCTAAATGTATTGTATTGTTTCTTTTTTCAGTTAAACTTTTAAAACTTTGACCATCAATAGTTCTCAAAACATTTAGTTTGAAAACATAAAAAAGTTGTATGTTTATATATTTCTTTTGAGTGCTTTTACAATATTATAATTTGTTAGATATCATCATTATATTGCAATAGAAAATGTAACACGTTGTCTCCAAAATCCGTATTAGTCATTCTCATATAGCGCGAGCTCAAATTTCTTAGTACCATGTTTACAATTTTATTTTCGCTTCGCGTATTAACCCGCGATAGTATGGTTGGAGCGTCATGGCTTACAAGCTAACTCTCACCCACACGAGGGATCCTTTGGAATAAGAGAAAAATAGAGGAATTTCAAAGGGTTTGAGCCCTATAGGAAAATTTCCTATGAGGCCCTTTGGGACAAAGGATTGGGTCTCTGGAATTCCTTTGAAATTCCTATTGGAATGGCATGTTTCATGGGAATTGTGGAGGACTCCTAGCATGAGCTCCAAGCTCTTGGAATTTTTTCTCAATGTCTACCTCTCTCTTCTGAATCCTATGTTTTTCACGTGCTCCACCCAAGCGGTTCTATTGTGTAGTTTTCTCATGTTTTTCATTCCTTAGCTACGATGACATTCAATGCCTGCATTTTTCCTATTCCCGTGTTAGAGAATCCTATGTTTCAAAGGAGCCATAAATTGAATTTCAAAGATTCTAAACCTTAGGAATTTTTCCTACATGTGTTGTTAGGAACAAAGGATTTGAGCATGACAAATTCCTATGGATTGCTATCCAATGCACCAATTCCATAGGAAATTTACCATGAGTTCATCATTCTTAAATCCATGTCATTTAATTGTGCATATGAATTAATTGTAGCTCAATGACTTTTCAATAACTTTCATTTAAAGGTGAGAGGGGGGGGGTGATGTACTACATACTAGTTCGAATGTGTGAAGCTCTACATTGATTACTGTAAACAATCCGATACAAATTTCATAACCCTAACAACTAATGGCCCCTTTGAATCAAATGATTGAGAAAATGGAGGAATAGGAAAAACATAGAATTATGATAGAATTCTACTGCAAAACAGAGGAATGTTAAATGCAGAAAAAATACAGGAATGATTATTTGATTGAGACACAGGAAAAACTTAGGAATTAGATGAGAGAGATAGGCTCATAGGAAACTTTCCATGAGGTTAGATCTCATGTTAAAAATCCTCCAAAACTTGTATGGATTGAGGCATTTCTTAGGAATTTCATAGGATTCAATAATTTTCAATCCTTTGTTTCAAACGGCTATATAGGAAAAAAATTCTATAGTATTAGAATCCTACAAAATTTCTATGTTTTTACTTGGGAGAATAGCCACTATGGTCCCTGAAGTTTCGCTCTGAGATCATTTTAGTCCCTGACCTTTCAAATTGTCCAAGCAAGCCCTTAAACTTTATCACGTGGACATATACAGTCCTTGGCCCATCGAAAATTGCCACGTGGGCATGCCATGTCATCTTCCAATGCAAATATATAATGAAATACCCAATTTACCCTTACACATATCATCATAGGGAAAAAAGAGAGAAAGAAAAGGAGAAAAATACAAAAAAAAAAAAGAAGTAGGTGATCCTGCATATTAAAAATCCGTTAGAGTTTTAACATTGAAATGCAACTACTTACATGAAATTTATTTGGCATGATAATTATATATTTAGTAGTTGTAGCTAATTTAACTTTGTATTAGCATAATCCAGTGAAAAAAATTTGCCATATATCCAGTTACATTGAATAAAGTTTGTAAATTCTTTTCATTATTTTTGTATGGTACTTGGAAGGGTAAATTGGATATTTCACCATATTTTTGCATGAGAGCATAACATGGCATGCTCATGTGGCAATTTAAGTGGGCCCAAGGACTATATTAGCCTACATGACAAATTATAAGGACTCGTTTGGACAATACAAAAGGTTATAGACCAAACTGATCCTGGAGCAAAACTTCAATGATCATGTTGGCTATTCTCCCTTTTTCCTTTAAATCGAAGGCCCTAACTCTTGTGTATATGTGTGTGTGTGTGAACAAAGAGACTTCAAACACACCATACATTTAGGAAAAGGCGGTTAGTCCTAAAACTAAAAAAATTATATATGAGACTATACGGGAGATTTGACAGTCAAATAACATACATATATTTTATTTGACTGTAAGTCAGTCAAAATAAAGTAGAATCAGTAATATCTTTTCCATAGCAACTTAGACCTTGTTTGTTTCAGTTTAAGATTATTGTAATCTAGATTATTGAGCCAGATTAATATAAGCTAGATTATAAAAAGCCGACATAGAATAAATTGTTAACTGTTTGTTTCTCTAGATTATTAGTTGTATGTTAGCTGTTAGCCACCCAATAATCTAGAAAAAGCACCTTTAGAGTGGATTACCAGATTATAGTAATCTGACTTATAGATTGTAATAATCTAGCATAATAAGCTTTCTGTTTGTTTCAGCTTACTCCTAATAATCCAGATTATAATAATCCTAAACTGAATCAAACAGGGCCTTAAAAGGTGAGCACAACACACCATAAAATATAAATGTTCACATATCTTTGTACAAACTTAATCAAAGTTTTGAAGAAAAGAAAAATGACCTATTTCTATAAATTTAGACAAAGTTTAGAAATTTGGCTTATGACAAAAATTAAAGCTCCCATCGAATGGCCCAATAAGCCCAAGAATAAGCCAAATTTTGAATTTTCAAACTTAATTTTGAGATTGATTTTGAGATATTTTCAACGTAGTTTTTTTTTCAGCATTGGCTTTTAAGTTACAAAGAACACATATATAAAAGTTTTACCTACAAATTTATTTTTATTCCCTAATAAGCCGTTTTGGCTTATTAGAAAAAAAGCCAACCGATGGGGGCCTAAAACACCTTAGAATATAGAACGGAAGGGTGTACATGTTGCTAAATGAGACCGGTAAGACTTCGACAGTTACACTAGCTAATCACACACACCATTCACTACAAGCATATATATCTTTTTTGAAAGGAACCAGCACAAGAATGTGCAGAATGTGCTTATTCATTGAATATAGCTGGAGAAAAATACAACCCCTAGGGGTAAAGAAAAAGCAAAAAACAAGGAAAGCTGTACACTATACAAACTGCGGGATGATCTCTCCAAGACGCTTGGCGCCTGCCAAGGCCCACATGCCAGCCTCTTCTTTTATCTTTGAAAGGAGATACGAGGTTGCGGCTTCCTTATGATCAAATATCCTCCTATTTCGCTCCTTCCAGACTTCCCATACGATGAGAAGAATCAAGGTGTGGAGTCCCTTCTTGGGGACGCTAGACACAGAGGCCAGCATTTCCCACCAATCTTTGACCGATTGCGCCACCCCCCAACGTCGGGGTTCTAGCTGGCGGAACCCTACCCATGTCGTAACGAGGTTCCAAATCCTTCTAGTATACCTGCACTCGGCGATGACAAGCATATATATCCGGTTCAACATATTCTCCCAAGAAGAATATAAGCCATATAACCCTATCCAGGACAAATTCTCTAGTACAACGTAGTATAATAGATGAGTTTTCAACGCTATATATAAAAGCGCGGCCAATATCACACAACCATGAACTCAAAGAACCTAGAGTGGGAATAAAATTGACGCGTAATTAACCATGTCTGGCAACGTGAGTATCGTGATGATGCCCAACGTTGCAAGGCCAATACCCCAGCAGGGCTGCAGGGCGTCATCGATCATGAGAGATGCAGATAATCAATCAATGAAAACCCTGGTATATTAAGCTAGATTAATGAAAGACAGATAGAATTTAACACGTGTATCTGTAGTAGTAATTTAATTAATCTATATTGTTAATTAATTAGACCATAAAATCCGCATTAGTCAGATTGTCTCCCTAACTCCTTATATGTCCGTCACATGCTTCCACAGCACCTTCTTGTTCAGTGGCAACACTGTCAATACTCCAATATACACCACTGGATCGGGAGGTAAAAGAAATACTCCCTCCGTCCCATAGTATAACAACCTAGTACCGGATGGGATATTTCATAGTACAACGAATACGGATATGCTTCCTGTCCAGATTCATTGTACTATGAAGTGTTACATCCAGTCTTAGGTTTATATATTATGGGATGGAGGGAGTACATTCATTTAGGCCATGTTTAATTCACACCAAACTTCCCCTAACTCCTAACTTTTCATCACATCACATCACATCACATCCAAAACTTTCCTACAGACATAAACTCCCAACTTTTTTTCCACACTACCAACTTTCCCAAAACTTCTCCCCAATTTCAGGAACTAAACACAGCCTTAGGCCTTAAGTTACTGTTGTTTGTTGTTTTATTTTATTTTAACCGAGGTTATTAATAACCAACTACTTCCTCCGTCCTATAATATAAGGGATTTTGGGTGGATGTGACATATCATAGTCCAATAAATCTAGATGGACTAGGATGTGTCACATCACCCAAAGTCCATTATACTCCCTCCATCTACTTTTGATAGTCATATTTCATCTTGGTATAATAACTAAGGATAAGTAATTCTACTTATCATCCATTTAAACAGGCTACTAGTTATTACTCGTAAACAAGCGATTCATTAATATTTATATTTCTCGATGCCCATGTAGCCAATTTTGTGTGGAAGAATGGAGAGTCACGCATTAAATCCAAGAAAGAGAATATGTGGTTAGATTAAAATATGTCTATCAAAAGTAAATTTTTCAGATTTGGAAATATGTATATCAAAAGTAGATAGAGGGAGTATTATGGGACAGAGAGAGTAATTAAGTACTGCTATTATTACATTTAGGTTCGAAGTTACTACTATTCTATAAGACAGTCCCAACCCATAGTATCCATAAGCAGTGTCTATGGTGCCATGTCAATAAGACATTACAATAGAAACTACACTCTACAACCCATGGTTTCTTAAAGTGGGCCATTAATAAATACATCATCTCTCTTCTCTACCAATCATATTTATTCTTCATCTATTATGAAGACACTATTCTCTCCCAATACAAAACTTGATAGTGTCTAGTGCATAGGTTCTCGTGTTGAAGCTGTGTCTTGTATGAGACCCAGTTTATTCCTCTCTTCACTCTTTTTCTTAATTAATATAGTGCCACATAAGTTAAAAGTCCTACATGGCAATGTAGTTAATGCCATAGACACTATCCTAGATGAAGGGTTGGGACTGCTCTAACTGGCAACGGAGGAAACGAGCTGTCAAATGCAGAATGATGAATGAGCTTAGACGGACGAACGAATTGATGAATTATTAATGGCTACACCCAAATAAAACCGCTAAACAGCATGTTTGTAATAATCATGTATGCCTGTAATTGAATAAAACCACATGCCACCTGTTGATTAATTGATTCATTATGGATTAATAGACGCCTAAGTGTATGACTCTAAAGATATATATTCCTCGCATATATACTCCAATGATATAGGATATTGAGCTCTAATTGTTCAATGATATATATATTTCATTCTTCAATGATATAGGATATTAAGCTCTAATTGTAGCCAAGTTACTTTTCAATAACCTTCATTTTTACTACTTGGATATGGATTGATGGTTTTCGCGTGGATTAAAGCCGGCCCGCCAGCTCGATCTTTACTGTAAGCATTCCAAGACAATTTACATGACACTGACAGCTAACTGTTGGATACAAAAGAAGTGACTTCTATAATGCTACCTCCATTAATTTTTAAATACTCACTTCGTTCTAAAATACAGAGACCGTACTATATTTCTATATGGTCGCCAACATTATATTTTGAGTATTGATTTATTTCATAATATATTATTACTAACTGCAAAATTAACATGATATATAGAATATAATAAAACTCACATACTCCCTCTGTTTAAAAAAAAAAGATAAACCTTGGGTTTCCGTGTCTAACGTTTGACTGTCTGTCTTATATGAAATATTTTTATAATTAGTATTTTCATTGTTGTTAGATGATAAAACATAATTAATACTTTATGCGTGACTTGTTTTTTTAATTTTTTTCATAATTTTTTTAAATAAGACGGACGGTCAAACATTAGACACTGAAACCTAGAGTTTATCTTTTTTTTGATGGAAGGAGTATGTTTTTAATTAAACTATTAGTCAACAAATTTCAGACGATGACTTCCCCAAATGTTTCCTCCAAATCATCTGTTTTTCCTCCAAACCGAGCAAGCTCTAAAGCTAACTTGTTATATTCTGTATCTTCTCTGCGTGCTAAATTAGTAGACCTTCATAATTTTGATACGCGTGCTGACATATAGCATATATCATTCACTATAAGCATATATATCTACAGGTTTATTCTCCCACGAAGAAAATAGAGCCACATAATGTTATCCAGGATAAATTCTCTGCCACCACTATGATATATGCCTTTTTGTCCACACTATAAAAGCATGGCCAATGTTACCACTGTAAACTCAAAGAGCCAAGAGTGCCACACCTGCAAATTAAACACTACAGATAGAAGAGACCAAAAGAGAAACACTTGACACATAATTAACCATGTCTTACAATGGGAGCAGTGTGATGATCAGCCCTGTGGTGCAAGGCAAGGAGCAGACGGACATCATGAACAACATGCAGGTAATCAACATATATATTAAATTTTGCATATATGACTAATACTACTCCCTCCGTCCCATAAAATAAAGGGTTTTGAAGGGATGTGACGCATCCTAATATTATAAATCTGGATGGAGAGCCTATCCAGATTGGACTATGATATGTTACATCCCTCTAAAATCCCTTATATTATAAGACGGAGAAAGTATTTAGCATATATACTTACGGTACGTAGTTAAATTAATATATGATATTAGTGGATCATGATGTCCTTCTCAACTATGTTTGCTAGAACCACAACATAGGCAACAGTACCAGTGTCCCTGTGAGTGGCTCATGCTTCAATGGGACCTCATTTCTCAGTGGCAACTCTGTTAATGCGCCACCGCCGCCGCAGGTAAAGAAAAAAGGTCCATATACCTTTTACTTCGGCCAATAATTTTTCTGCAAGTTAATTACTACTCTCTCCATTTCTTAATATATATGACGCTGTTTATCTTTTTAAATATGTTTGATCATTCATCTTAGTAATTATTATTTATTTTATTATGACTTGATTTATCGTCAAATGTTTTTTAAGCATGACTTAAACTTTTTTTATATTTGCACAGAAAATTTGAATTAGACGAATGGTTAAACGTTTGTTTAAAAGTCAACGCGGCGTCATATATTAAAAAATAGAGGTAATACTACTGTATTTCTTTTTAATTTTAATCGAGGTTATTAACAAAAGATTACTGATGTTATTACATGCAGATGCCAACTTATTCCATTACTGGCATAAGAGGAAACGCAACCTTTTAAGCCAGCGAGGGCAAGAGAATACCGACAAGAGCTTCAAAGAACAAATTACAAACGAATGAATCGATTGCATGTACTATATATATACCCAAATAAAAACCGCTTAATGGCGTGTATATGTAATCCTATATGTGTGTGATTGAATAAAATCTATCAGGGGCCAAGCTGCTAAGACCTGTTAATGGAAACACATGGAAAAGTAGCCATCTGTACACTAATTATATATATTATTGTCAAAATTAATGATTCTAATCATGTCAAATAAAAAACAAACCAGAAATTTGAAAAAAAAAGAATTATAGATGAAATATTGAAATTCAACTCAATTATTGTTTTGCACTAGGTAATACACACAGTTTCTTAAATGTCAAAGATTCAGCACCTCTTTGGATCATATGCTCTGAGAATCTCGCTTAATTTAGGCATCGTTCTCAGCCGTTTAATTTCTAGCCTCAGCTAGAGCATTCAGACAAGGGCACCATCCAAACACAAACCTTGTCACCCTTCGGTTCCCTCGTGCATCTTTCTCCGCATGATGTGTGTACAATCGCTTCAATTTTTACGAGCACTAGTGAGACGCTTGTGCGTTGCAACGGGTTTAATTTAGAGATGCAAGTGGGCGGGGGCAAGAAGGTTTTTTTTTTCGCTTGTAACAATTTTATTAGTTAATTTATTTTGTACTAACAAATGGCAAAATGAGCTATGAATCGTGTTTTTATACAGACAGCGAGTTTTTGACAAGATAGATCCCTATTTTCAATTGGCAGAGGGACAAAGGGGAAAAACTCGTTTGGCCAAGGGGAAACATGTCATCGTCATCGCGTACAACATATTGGAGGGAATATTCGCTACCCACAAACGTTTAACCATTAGCATTTCGGCTAAACAAGCCAATTGATTCTTCTAAGGTGGAAATAAAATAGAGTAAATTTCACAAAATTACGGATACTTTAATAAAACTATCACAAAACTATAGATTTAAAGTGATGTATCACATAATTACAAATTTAATAATAAATTTATCACTAAACTACAAGTTTAAGACTAATTATCACAAAACTACTGATTTAATAATAAAATTATCACAAAATTATAGATTTTGTGGTTTAAATCCTTAGCACTAATGTTATGTTGGACTTATACTTGTTCAAGTTTTGTGATTAATTTATCGTTAAACCTTTAATTTTGTGATAATTTTGTTACTAAATATATAGTTTTGTGATATATATTTCACCTTAAATATGTAGTTTTGCGATAGATTTAGTGTTAAATCTCTGATAATTTGATCAAAGTATCTGTAGATTTCTGAAATTTACTTAATAAAATACTTCATCCAAGAATAGGGCTCCTTTCGAACACACAAATTTTACGATTTTTCGTGGGGACCGGTTCAAACTCCTCCGAAAATCATCCACCCGAAAATCATCTGGATTTGGTAGAGAGATAAAAACACACAGAGAGAGAGAGGGAAAAATTCTGAATTCAGGCCCATTAGTGGCCCAAATCAACATGTCCTGCCCAGCAGCCCAGCCCAGCCCAGAGCTACTCGTTCTCCCTTCTCATTTCTCAAGGCAGCGAGGAAGCAGATTGGAGAAGGGTTGGGGTTTTTGGCTTCGCGGAGGCGGCGAGGCGAATCGCGAGGAGCGGAGGATGAAGGGTAGGGTTCTGGCGTCACGGAGGGGAGGGGATCGAGAGCTCCTCCTCCTCCGCCGTCTCCGCCTTTGCTCTCTTCCTTTCGCCTGTTGTTGCGAGAAGGCGCCGCCGCCATTTTCTTGATTCCGACCTTGCAGGTATTAAACCCACCTCCACCTGCCCAATCCTCTGATTTTGCAGTGCTGGGCAGTTCTTTCTCTTGGTTCTTGGCGAGATTTTGGGCCCTGTAACCATGCATTCTGTTTGATTGTGATGATCCGTGGGTGGATGGGGATGACCTAGGTGGTGAACTCGGTTCTTGATTTCTTGCGATTTTTTTTTTCTTTTGGCTTACCAATGCCTGAAGCAGTGGATTCTGCTGGAGCAGAGCTGTTAAATGTGTAGCTTGTACAGAGTGGGGCTAGTGGAGCGAACTCGCACTCGTGTTTGTGATTTTGGTGTGATTAGTTGATCAGTAGGTGGTATCAATTTTGCTCATATTTCTGATTCGTTTAATTGGCTCAGCAAATGCATGTACCCCTGGTGTTAATTCGGCTATTTGTTTCCTTGATTCCTAGCTGTCTGCTTTCATCTTATGCATGTTGATTGAGTTGATTGGCTGAAATGGCAGGGCGTGGGTATAACCTAGGTGAACTCGGTTCGCTTATCAATGTAGTATAAACATATCCTTAAATTATCTGAGCATGTTGATGCAACTTGCAGAGTCAGTGGTGGACTTCGGTCGTGTTGTGTTAAATGTTTTCGGTGTGATTCCAAATATGCCTGAAATTTCAGACACTGGAATACTATCTTAAATTCTCGTATTGACTAGTCAATCGCAGACATGTGGGCTGTAGTCTAGTATTATTTTGTTTCTTACGGGTTAATTGTTGTTTGCTCAAAGAACTGTATAAAAATAAATAGTTCCAATCCTATCTTCTTCTGAAGAGGAAGAGGAACAAATGTGTGTTCAGCAAAAGAGCATTCAATTCACATATATTGATGATTTTACTACTGTAATTTGATCACCTTTACATGTATCATTCTGATCATATTAATTTCATCCCAGCACTCAGATATCTGCTGAATCTGGTGATAGCGCAGCTTGTTCATCTGTATTTCACAATGGAGGATCTTCCGGATGCTCTTATTGGAGAGATCGTCAAGAGGGTTAGCAGTACAAGTGATCTGAGCTCTCTTTCCCTTGTGTCAAAGCGTCTCTACAAAATTGAGGCAGAGAGCAGGCATACGATCCACATAGGCTGTAGCCTTCGACCAGCAACAGATGCCATAGTATCACTTTGTTCCCGATTTCACAACTTGTTGAAAGTAGATATCAATTACTCTGGTTGGACGCAGGACCATGGGAACCAGTTGGACAACCATGGTCTCCGTATTCTTTCATCATACTGCCTCTCGCTGAGTGATATCACCTTAAGCTTCTGCTCATACATTGATGACACTGGTCTTGGTTATCTAGCATTTTGCAAGAAATTGATCACCCTCAGACTGAACTCTGCAACAAAAATAACATCAAGTGGACTTCTCGCTGTGGCTGTTGGTTGCAAGAATCTATCTGCTCTCCACCTCATCGATTGCAATAAAATCAGTGGCGCCTTTGAATGGCTGAAGTACCTTGGCAGTGATCGATCACTGGAAGAACTTAAGGTGAAGAACTGTGTAGGAATCAACCAATACAGCCTTCTAATGTTTGGTCCAGGATGGATGAAGCTCCAGAGGTTTGTGTTTGAGTTCAGAAATATTTACAGCATATTTGAACCTAAAGATCCCTCGTATGTGGCGAATTGCCAGTATAGATATGATTTCTCCTGTGAGAATTTGAAGCAATTGAGCTTGAGACGGATTGTGACCGTGGAAGAAATAGGACTCCGCTCTCTCCTGGGAAAATGCAAATCACTAGAGAAACTTTGCCTTCATTTTGTTCTTGGTCTAACTGACAGTGACATGATTACACTCGCCCAGAACTGCAGCAACCTTAGAAGTATTTCACTTCAACTTGAGCCTGTCTTCTGTGAAGGACCTGAAGGTAGAGTCTGCAGGACGCCGTTGACTGATGAAAGCCTCAAGGCTTTAGCCGGGTGCCGTATGCTTCAAGTTGTTGAGCTCACAATGTTTGGTTGTGATTATGCTTATCCAGAAATAGGCTTCACCCAAGAGGGCCTTATGATGTTTTTTCAGTCTTGCCCAATCCGTGATCTTGTGCTATGTGGCGCCAATATCTTTGATGATGAGGGGATGAAGGCCCTCTCATCTGCACAATTCCTGCAGACGCTCGAGCTTATGGATTGCGTATATATAACTGATGCTGGGATGTGCTTGCTTGCAGATAGCCCATCTTTGGTTAACCTTACACTGCGGCAATCTGATGGTTTTTCTGATGTTGGAGTTGGTGAGGTTGTACGTGCACGGAAATTGGATTCTCTGATTGTTGAAGGTTGTAGCAGGGTATCTCAGAAAGCTGTTCTGGGGACTGCCAAATCTATTCGCTATGAACGATATTATCCTGGTTATGGGAAGCTAAGAAGATCAAGCTTGAGCTTCGGGCAGGATTGAGTCCCCTCAAGATCTTCAGTTGTTTTTTGGACCCCCTGTTGAAGTGCACAGCATTGACGGCTGCTGTTTTCATTTTTCATATTTCTGGACCTGCTTTTGGTGATTGTCTGTCAGTCGGTTATATTAGCTTGTAATAGTGATTTTTATAAGGCATCTGATGTGTGAAAACCATGGTAATGGTCAACACAATGGTACCCTGCAACCAGTGATTTACTTATTTCCTGATGCTTTCTTCTCTGTTCACCCATCCCAAATCCATGAAACTCGGCTACTCATTGACTCAAATGTTGTAAAAGTTCTGCATTGTGGAAGTAGTGAATTCTGGAAGTATGAAAGACATGAGTGCCCATATTTTCAAGACTTTGGATGGCAATACATGTACATATCATATATTGGTAGTCTGGAAAATTAGGTAACCCTTCCCATGGTTCTTAACATATTTTTCTAGGGGAATGCTGTGGATCCAGTCCTATGAGATGAGCAGGTTTTCAGTCAGTTTTGATCTGAACATTCCTGCATTTGAGGAGCAAGCAGATATTCTCGCAGGTACTATTGTTAGTACATCATCTGCTTACAGTGAAAGTTTGATCTGCACAATGGTTATAGCAATAGTTTTTGGAACAGATGAACAAACTATACCTCCAGTCCAAGGAGAAATTCATGCAGTTCTATGATTTTATTTTTAGTCATTGTACTGATCTGTTTATTTTTCTACAGTTGTTTTGAATTTTTTTAACCATTGTACTGATCATTTCTTGCCGGTCTATCAGGCGGAGAGTGAAGCAATGTCGTGTACAAGGGATATCTGTTGATGTAAGCTCAAGAAAAACGAAGAATTGTGAGCTATAAAAAGATTGGAATTGATTGAACAGTGGGACTACTATACTGCCCCTTGCAGAGCGTCTGGTGTGAACAAAAACTCATCACTTCTTCCTATATAGTTGGTACCTACTACAAGCATTAACACTATAAAGAAGCATGCAGGTTAAGCCACGTCATCGATAACCAATAGCCGTCGGATCACGTGTATCTTTCTTTGTTGTTGTTTAGCTGGAATTCATTCATTCGTTCAATGGCCATGCAGGCTGTAAGTAAGCAAAATGCCATTGGTAATTAAACACATCAATGGATGACTCACTTGAGTGCTCCTAGTCATGCATGCATCCCCCATATTAAGCCACTTCTATGTCCCTTGGCCATCTACTACTCAAATGCCAACTTTATACTTTATAATTTTAGAATGTTTACTTTTGATAGTTCAATTCTTTGATTCTGTTTGTAAGCACGTATTTACAAAGTTGTTAATCATTACCACAAAATCCCGCAGCAACGCGCGGGTATCAAACTAGTTGCATAGATCGTTCAAACAAGAATGCTTATACGTTACTCAGAACAACTCTCAAGCCATGTTTGAAGGAAGCAAATAAGAAAGAAATCTCCATTTCGGGGCCAGGGTAGGGGCCATTCTTGCCCACGGGGGTCCCCCGCCCCGGCCTTCCTATGGTTCCCCACAGATTATCTTCTGGCTAGCAGCTTGAGATTATATTTGAACATTATTGATGCGAGATATTTCTTTTCTTTTTGAATTTCAAATGCATTTGCGTGAACATGATGTGCTGTCATCATCAGATTTGGTAATTAGGACCTCACTATGAGATGTTGATACAAGATGCATAGTGAGCCATTCCCTGTTTGAACTTTGATTTGTTTTTATAATGTTTACCTGCTTTTCTTCTCATCAAAATTGTATCGGTGCTTAGCTTTCGTGGGACTAGCTGCTGAAATCTCATCATGATCGTTCTCTCCTGGGAAAATGCAAGTTGTTAGAGAAAGTCTGCCTTCATTTTGTTATTGGTCTAACTGACAGTGACGTGATTACGCTCGCCCAGAACTGCAGCAACCTTAAAAGCATCTCACTTCAGCTTAAGCCCGTCTCCTGTGAAGAACCTGAAGGTAGTATTTACAGGACGCCTTTGACGGATGAAAGCCTCAAGGCTCTAGCCCTTGGGTGCCGTATGCTTGAGGTTGTTGAGCTCACAATGTTTGCTTGTTCGCGTGCTTATCCTAAAATAGGTTAACCTTACACTGCGACAATGCGACGGTTTTTCTGATGTTGGAGTCACGGAGGTTGTACGTTCCAGGAAGTTGGATTCTCTGATCGTTGAAGGTTGTTCTCAGGTCTCTGTGAAATCTGTGCAGGGAGCTGCCAAATCTGTTCACTTTGAACGTGATTGCCCAGGATATGGCAGGCTAAATAGATCTAGCTTGATGGATCTGGGCAGCTACAGTGGCAGAGCCAGAAATTATATAAGGGCTAAGCCAGGGCTCGACTAATGGAGTATTAGTTTTCTGAAAAATTTACAGGGTGAATCAATAAAATTTAAGCAAGTTTTGGAGGCAGGCCTAGGGCTCCTGCCTCTACCCCCGAGCTAAATAGATCGAACTTGATCATTGGGCGGCATTAAGTCCTGCCCAAGATTTTGAATTGTTTTGACCCCCTTTTTGAAGTGGTTGAGTTGTTGCTAAGTGCACATCATTGATGGCTGCTGTTTTCATTTTTCATATCCCATGTAAACCTGCTTTTGATTGCTCATTTTAGCGTTGTTGGTCGTTCGTTTATATTAGCTTGTAACGATGAGCCTTGGATTATTTGTAGCCTTGGATTATTTGTAAGTCATCTGAGGTGTGAAAACCATGGGAAACGTAAGCACAATGGTACACTGCAGTTAGTGATATATTTCTGGTCGCTTTCTCTTCTGTTTATCCTTTCCAAATCCATCAGACCCAGCTACTCATTGAATCCAATGTTATTCAAATTTTGCATTGTGGAAGTGATTCTGGAAGTATGTTATACCTGCTACTTCGTAGTCAATTGGTGATGGATGGTAAAACATGAATACTCAAATTCTGAATGTGCATGTGCAGATCATATTGGTAGTCTGGAAAATTAGGCACCCTTCCCAATCTTTCTTCACTAATTTTCTTTCAGTATCAGCTTGAGATTACATGTTAAGTTTATAAATGTGTGATATTCGTGGAAGGGAGGATTTTGATTTCCCTGGTATCTTTGGTAATGGACATACAGGCATAATTGTGAAACAATAGTTTGGTTACTCCTAGGAGAGCCCTTTTTACTTAGTCTTTTCCCTCCAAAAAGATCTTACAGTCCAAAATTTGATCAATTTCACACCAGCTCGAGTGTCATATTTTTCACTTCGCAACAGTTTTAGTATATATAGTTTCACTTACACCAGGTGTTTTGAAATAAGTTTCAGTTTGCACTAGGTTGCATCATATAAATCAGAGGGGGGAAATTCTTGTAAAATATGAATGAATCATATGCTTCACAAAATACTATTAAGATTTCATGAACTTCTGTGCTACTTTTTTTATATATTTAATGATATATCCCGATGTTAAGTGAAACTTATATTAACTCGCCCAGATGTAAAATAAAAATGTGCTAAACCTGGTATGAGACAAAACAAGGTATATGTTTTAGCCCGATCCAATATGCAATGTACTTTTATAAAATCCAACTAATTCCCTTTTTTTAGTAAAACTGAAAAATAACAAATCTACTCACTTTATTATTATTTTAGGGGGAAATTGTAAAAACCATCTCATAAGTCAATTGAAGTTTAAAATTCCACCCCATCGGTCATTTTATTGCAAATGCCCACCCTACCTTGTTTTGTTACAAAATCCATCCCAGAGTGCACGTCCCTAATTGAATCAGCATGTTATCGCGGATGTAGAGCAACCACGAGATAAGCTAGCCGAGTCAATATTATCTAAGTGCTTACATTAGATTTATTCTTAATGTTTGGCCGAACTTTCTTGTGCATATAGCGAAACTCGGTGTGATAACGTTTAAGTTGTCATGAGTAATTCTATTGGTCGAATCTTCAAAAACATGTCAAGGCTATACACTTAGAAATATTATTTTTGATAAATACCATATTGACGGCACACAATCTATAAAACACATGTTGATTAGATCAAGCATGTGCACACTAGGGTGGTTTCTGCAACAAAACTAGATAGGGGTGGGCATTTCTAACGAAATGACATATAAGGTGGAATCTCAAATTTTAAGTGACTTGTGGGGTGGTTTTTGCAATTTTCCCTTATTTTTTTAGTGAAAAAAGAGGAGGAGAAAGAAATGCTGAATTAATTCCGGCCCAGAAGTGGCCCAAAATAACATATCCAGCCCAGGTCCAGCCCAATACTCTCCTTTGGTGCACACGAAGAACACCACACCACAGCGCGAAAGCTAGGGTTTGCTCGAATGAATCTTATGTGGCCTTTTGAATCTACTTCCTCTGTTTCACAATGTAAGACTTTCTAGCATTGCCCATATTCATTAAATGTTAATGAATCTAGATATATATATGTGTTTAGATTCATTAACATATATATGTATGTGGGCAATGCTAGAAAGTCTCACATTGTGAAACGGAGGTAGTATTAAGATTTCATGAACTTTTGTGCTACTTTTTTTATATATTTAATGATATATCCCGGTGTTAAGTAAAACTTATATTAACTCGTCCAGATGTAAAATAAAAATGTGCTAAACCTGGTGTGAGACGAAACAAGGTACTCCCTCCGTTTCAGGTTACAAGACTTTCTAGCATTGCCCACATTCATATATATGAATGTGGACAATGCTAGAAAGTCTTATAATATGAAACGGAGGTAGTATATGTTTTAGCCCGATCCAATATGCAATTTACTTTTATAAAGACCAACTAATTCCCTTTTTTTTAGTAAAATTGAAAAATAACAGAATTACTCCCTTTATTACTATTTTAGGGGAAATTTGTAAAAACCATCTCATAAGTCAATTGAAGTTTAAAATTCCACCCCATAAGTCATTTTATTGCAAATGCTCACCCTACCTTGTTTTGTTGCAAAATCCATCCCAGAGTGCACGTCCCTAATTGAATCAGCACGTTATCGCTGATGTAGAGCAACCACGAGATAAGCTAGCCGAGTCAATATTATCCAAGTGCTTACATTAGATTTATTCTTAATGTTTGGTCGAACTTTCTTGTGCATATAGCGAAACTCGGTGTGATAACGTTTAAGTTGTCACGAGTAATTCTATTGGTCGAATCTCCAAAAACATGTCAAGGCTATACACTTAGCAATATTATTTTTGATAAATACCATATTGACGGCACACAATCTATAAAACACATGTTGATTAGATCAAGCATGTGCACACTAGGGTGGTTTTTGCAACAAAACTAGATAGGGGTGGGCATTTCTAACGAAATGACATATAAGGTGGAATCTCAAATTTTAAGTGACTTGTGGGGTGATTTTTGCAATTTCCCTTATTTTTTAGTGAAAAAAGAGGAGGAGAAAGAAATGCTGAACTAATTCCGGCCCAGAAGTGGCCCAAAATAACATATCCAGCCCAGGTCCAGCCCAATACTCTCCTTTGGTGCACACGAAGAACACCACACCACAGCGCGAAAGCTAGGGTTTGCTCGAGGCGCGGCGCGAGGGGAAGCTAGGTTTTAGCGTCGTCGTGTCCGTGGAGAGATCGGAGATGGCGGCGCGGGGCGGCTGATCGCGCGCCTCTCTCCCTCTCTCTCTCCCCCCTCTTCAGGTTCCATCATCCATCGTCGTCACCGCCGCTCCGCTCTTCTCATCGATCTGCGCCGCCTCGAGGTAGGTAGCCCCCCACAGGCCTCTGATCGTTTCAAACCTTAGTGATTCTTTTTCTTGATTTTAGATGAAATTTCGGGGTGGTTTTGATAGGTTGTTTGTTCCCTCTTTGCATCATGCCGTTTCTGTTGGTTGAGCGATGATCGACGGAGGGTACCCGTACCCTAGGTGAACTTGTTGTTATTTCTGAATTTTTCTTTTCTCTGTTGCCGATGTCGAAAACTTGGGTCTCGAACTACCTCAAATTGTAGAAATGCTGGAGAAAGACTTGTTAATATAATTCGGAAAAAAATAGTGGACCTCAATCGTAATACTTCCCCCGTTCTATAAAAAACCAAACTAGATTGGTTTTTTACGGGACAGAAGGAGTATGTCGCTGCCATTTGTTTTGCACAGGGGTTAGTGGCCTTGTATTTCTAAGGCTATCTTCGGCATCGAGGGTTGGAAACCCTTCCTCCCCAGTTTATTAGTAATTAAGTATTAGCTAATAAAATGAAAAAAAAGGATTAATATGTTTTTTTAAAAATAATCTTATAGATTTTTTTTTTCAAAAAAGTAACTTTAGCAGTTCTGGAAGCGTGTCATAGAAGACGAGGGAGTAGGAGATGGGAAGAGGGAGTATAGAACACACCCTAATTCTTTAATATAGCTTGCTCAGCAATTGCATGTACTTATTGTTTCAAAAAAAAATGCATCTACTTGGGGGTGTTAATTCGGTTATTCCTTTCTTAATTGCTACCAGTACTTCCTAGTTGTGTGCCTTTCTTCTCATGCATTGTTGATTGAGTTGATTGGCTGTGAGTGGTGTTAACCTAGCTGGACTCGGTTCAACTAACAATATTGTTGTAAACCGAGCCTTGAATTCGTGGACCATGTTGGAGCTTAAAATTTTGGTTCTTGGTAATGCAAGTAGACCTCGGTTGTTTTGTGTTGAGAGTGATTTTGGTGTGAATAGTTGGGTACTGTGGTAAATGCTTCCAAATTGAGACGCCAGTATACTAGCTTGTAGTCTAGTTTTATGCTGTTTCTTATAGGTTAACTGTTGTTTGCTCAAAGAACTGTTGAAAAATAAATATATTGCCAACCTTAGCTCGTCATGTTTGGAGAGGAACACTTGGACACTTGGGTGTTCAACGGAAAAGGGTTTATATATATATGCTTCTTAATGATTTTCACTACTGCTATTCGGTAATAACCTTCGTATAAATCGTTCTAATCATATTAATTTCACCCCAGCACTCAGATGCCTGTGGAACTTGGGGATTACCAATCTTGTCCACCCGTATTTCACAATGGAGGATCTTCCGGGTGCAGCACTTGCAGAGATCATGAAGAGGATTACAAGGACAAGTGATCTAAGTTCTCTTTCTCTTGTGTCGAAGCGGCTCTACACCATTGATGCGGAGCACAGGAGTACTATCCGTGTTGGTCGTGGCCTTTGGCCTGCTAAAGAAGCCTTGTTAACACTCTGTTCCCGATTTTCCAATTTGCGGAAAGTTGAGATCAATTACCATGATTGGACACGTGGCGATGGGAATCAGATCGACAACCAAGGCCTTCTTACGCTTTCAACTTGCTGTCCATTGCTGACTGATCTCATTTTAAGCTTCTGCTATTACATCGATGACTCTGGTCTAGCTTACCTAACTGATTGCAAGAAGTTAGTTTCCCTCAGGCTGAACTCTGCAAAAAATATAACATCAAGTGGGCTTCTCGTTGTGGCTGTTGGTTGCAAGAATCTATCTGGTCTTCACCTCATCAATTGCAATAAAATCAGTGGTAACCCTGAATGGCTGAAGTACCTTGGCAGTGATGGATCATTGGAAGAACTTGTTGTAAAGAATTGTGGAGGAATCAGCCAGTACGACCTCCTATTGTTTGGTCCAGGATGGATGAAGCTCCAGAGGTTTGTGTTTGAGGTCAGTAATCTTTACAACATATTGAGACTTCGAGATCCCTCATTCGTGGCGAACTACCAGCATAGCTATGATTTCTGCTGCGAGAGTTTGAAGGATTTGCGTTTGAGAGGGATTGCAACCGTGGAAGAAATAGGACTTCGTTCTCTTCTGGGAAAATGCAAATCATTACAGATACTTTGCCTTCATTTTGTTCTTGGTCTAACTGACAGTGACATGATCACACTCTCCCAGAACTGCAGCAACCTCAAAAGCATCTCTCTTCAGCTTGAGCCTGTTCTCGGTGTAGGACCTCAAGGTAGAGTTTTCAGGATGCCATTGACTGATGTAAGCCTCAAGGCTCTAGCCCTCGGGTGCCGTATGCTTCAGATTGTTGAGCTCGCAGTGTATTCCCGTCACACTTCTTATCCAGAAATTGGCTTCAGTCAAGAGGGCCTTGCGACGCTCTTCCAGTCTTGCCCAATTCGTGAACTTGTTCTGTGTGGCGCCAATATCTTCGATGATGAGGTGATGAAGGCCCTCTCATCTGCACAATTCCTGGAGACTCTCAAGCTTATGGATTGCAATCGGATAACTGATGCCGGGATGCGCTTGCTTGCCAATAGTTCATCTTTGGTTAACCTCACATTGCAGGATTGTCGCGGTTTTACTGATGATGGAGTCAGTGAGGTCGTACGTGCACGGAATTTGGATTCTCTGATTGTTCAAGGCTGTCGCGTTTCTTGGAAAGCTGTGAAGGGGGCTGCCAAATCTGTTCGCTATGATCGTAATTGCCCAGTCTATGGCCGTCTAAGTAGATCGAGCATGATATCCACTCTGGATTAGGTGCCCCTCAAGATTTTCAGTTGGGCTCTTTAGATCCCCTGTTGAATTGGTTGAGTACTTGAGTTGTTGCCAGGTTCACATCATTGATTGTTGTCGGTTTCATTTTTCATATACCTGAACCTGCTTTGATTTGTTACTGTTGATGCTGATCTGTTGTAGCTTATTATGGTTTTTTTTAACGACTTGCACAAGACAGTGTGAAGTTCATATTGATAGAGCAGAAAAAAATTACAAGATTACAACCCTGAGAGGCTGTAACCAGGAAAAGAAAAAAAGTATATCATAATTTTCGTGAACCATCTGTTCTGTGAAAAATCATGGTATTGGCCACTAGTATGGTACACTGCAGCTACTGATATATTTCTTGGTACTTTCATCTTTGTTTACCTTTCCAAATCCATCTATACAACTAGTTCTTTTGTTAGTGAGGTTACCCTGTTTGACTTCTGATTGTTTTTAGGAGTGTTCTAATTTGCATTTCCTCTCACAAAAATAGCATGAATACTTAGCTTTTCGTAGAATTATCAATCTGAACCACCTTTTTTTTTCTGGAAAAAAATCTCTACTCTGTTTGTTCAACATTGTGGGCATATAAGCATATCGCATAGGAAATTATATCTTAACTATTTTAAAACTACTTTAAAAGCACAATCGTCTTCCTTCCTCTCTTTAAAAGAACCTTCCTCCCTAAAAAAAACCACTTCCTCGCCTTCACAAATAAACCCCCTCCATTTCATATTATAATACGTTTCATCCTAAACATAATACTACCTCCATATTTTAATGTATGACGCCATTGATTTTTTATCCATCGTTTGACTATTCGTCTTATTAAAAAAATTATATAATTATCATTTATTTTATTGTGACTTGATTTATCATCAAATGTTCTTTAAGCATAACATAAATATTTTCATATTTGTACAACAATTTTGAATAAAACGAATGGTCAAACGTTGGTTAAAAGGTCAACGGCGTCATACATTAAAATACGGAGGGAGTAAATAATAAGCTACTCTTCTTATGAATCGATTTGCTCCATCCCATCCCAAGAGCCCAAATAGGGAGTAGTACTTGCAGAGGAAATTCACCATCCCATCAAAACCTTTGCTGCTCGCTGCAAAGGCATTGGATCCATCTCATCAATCATACACGCAAGTATACAAGGAGAAAACAACAAACCTGCCCTGCATCGATTAGGGCCAAAATTGCCCAACTAGTGTTCACTGCATGAGTACGTAAACCTATTTGCACCTTCAAAGACTCGGGTAGAATATCTCAAGATTGAGAAAACGTGTTGGCACTTTTCTGTGACACGCCACCATACACGATTCCACGAATCACCTAAAACTTTATGGTAGAATGGAGTCATCAGCCGTCTTGACCTTGAGAAACCTTTTAATTAAGATGGGTTTGAAATAAAAAAAAAAGGGGGCTCATGGAGCCGATTTAGATAAATAGGGATAAACACACTTCTTTCGTGGATGGAACGGAAGGTTTTCGAGACAAATCTACGAAAATGTTTCTCACTCTCGCGATGAGGGTAGATGGCTTACAACGCAAACCAACGACGATGGATGGGACTAGGTAGATGCGATATTGAAGGAATGATTAATTAATTGGCTATGGTGTTGGGTGTAGATTATGTGTCTAAATTGAACTAGCCATAGCCCTTATAAAGAGGTTGGCCTTGCCTTCTTAAGACATTCTCTACGCTCAACTAGGTGTAGAAACCAATTAGAACTCAAAAAACCTCAGCTCAAGCAAGGAAACCCAAGAATCGATAAAACCAGACGGAGTTGGACTCCGCCGGTTAGACCGGCCCTATGGTGATGGTCAAACCGGACTCACGTAGCAAACCGGGTCCTTTCCAAATTTGGCCATATTTTTCTATTTTCACTTCAAGTGCTAAATTTGGGTGTTAATTATCAAAAAGCAAAGAAAAAAAAAACACTTTGGTCGAACAAGTTTGATAGATACAAATAATGAATTTTACCTGGTATTGAGAGGGGACAAGTAGCTTTCTCCCCAGCCTCCACATCAGAGTCAGTTGCCTTTCTGATTTCAGCACTGGTTCTGAATGTTCTTCCAGCAGCAACTAATCCTTTTTATCCCAAACCCTGTTCCATAGGTGAAACAGATACCCCAAGAGCCATACCTAATGGACAAAAACAATGTGAAAATTATAGATTAATTAATTTCATCTATGATGTTTTTCTGGGGGGGTTCATGTACTAACCATGAACCATCCATTCTCTGAATAATCTCAATAAAGCCAGCAAGCAGCTTTGCTGATACACTTCTCTACATCAATTCTTCGGTGTTCATGGTGGAGCTTTCTGAATGATTCCAGGGCCTGAATTGCTGCTGAAGTACATCTGTACATATATTCAACATACCTGCCAATATTATTAACGTACAAAAAGAGAGATTTATTTATATGGCCTTCAACATATCAAAGCATTCACAAGAATGGGCAACATTTGGACGGGGTATTGCATCTAACGGATAGTCAAGCCTTGGCTTCGTTCCTTGCTACCGCGGGTGTTCATCACTCTTATTTGGTTTCTGTTGGGTAGAGTCGGAGCTGCTTTGCTGGGGCGACAAAGCTTGGCAATGATGACACACTGCAATCTCCTTATAGGATTGTTGATGCTAGCTGTGTGTAGGAATGGTTCCTTGGTAGCTTGGGCTGATGTCCTTCGTGGGTGTCGTTCTTGTTTGCTCTTTTTGGCGTTGGGGTAGCATCGCATTGAAATTGAAGCTGCTGTGTCACTTGGTTGGCAAGCTTGGCAACGGTAACATGTGTAGGCTGCCGTGTCGTCTCAAATGGCAAGCTTGGCCGATGCCTTGTGTCGGGCTCCGTCGTGCTAGCTTAGGATAGGTTAGCTGTTGGTGTGGTGTTGTAGTTGTGGTTTTCGCTCAGTTTTCCCTAATTAACCGAGCACTGTAAGGTTTGATCCCGTTTTCTCCTTAAAATGGGATATCTTCTTCTTAATATAAAACGTCGGCAACAGCCTGACCGTTCGAAAAAAAAAATTGCCCAACTAGTGTTCACGGCATGAGTATGTAAACCTATTTGCACCTTCAAAGACTGGGGTACTATATCTCACGATTGAGAAAAAGTGTTGGCACTTTTTTTTGACACACCACCAAACACGATCCACGAATCACCTAAAACTTTACGGTAGTATGGAGTTGTCAGCCGTCTTGACCTTGAGAAACCTTTTAATTAAGATGGGTTTAGAAATAAAAAACGGGCTCATGGAGCCGATTTAGATAAATAGGGGTAAACACTTGTCTCGTGGATGGAACGAAAAGTTTTCGGGACAAACCTATAAAAATATTTCGCACTCTCGCGATGAGGGTAGACGGCTTACAACGCAAACCAACGAAGATGGATGAGACTAGGTAGGTGTGACATTGAAAGAATGATTAATTAATTGGCTATGGTGTTGGATGTAGATTATGTGTCTAAATTAAACTAGCCATAGCCCTTATAAAGAGGTTGGCCTTGCCTTCTTTAGGACCTTCTCTATGCTCAACTAGGTGTAGAAACTAATTAGAACTCGAAAAACCTCAGCTCAAGCAAGGAAAACCAAGAATCGATAAAACCGGACGGAGTCGGACTCCGCCGGTTTGACCGACCACATGCCGCTGGTTAGACCAGCCCTATGGCGGCGGTTAAACCGGACTCACATAGCAAACCGGATCCTTTCCAAATTCAGCCATATTTTTCTATTTTCGCTTCAGGTGCTACATTTGGGTGTTAATTACCAAAAAGGAAAGAAAAGAAAAAAAAACACTTTGGTCGAACAAGTTTGCTACAAATAATGAATTTTACCTGGTATTGAGATGGGACAAGTAGCTTTCTCCCCAGCCTCCACATCAGAGTCAGTTGCCTATCTGATTGCAGCACTGGTTCTGAATGATCTTCCAGCAGCAACTAATCCTTTTATCCAACCTTTTATCCCAAACCCTGTTCCATAGGTGAAACATATACCCCAAGAGCCATACCTAATGGACAAAAACAATGTGAAAAATTATAGATTAATTAATTTCATCTATGATGTTTTTCTGGGGGGGTTCATGTACTAACCATGAACCATCCATTCTCTGAATAATCTCAATAAAGCCAGCAAGCAGCTTTGCTGATACACTTCTCTACATCAATTCTT
The DNA here is from genome assembly GCA_009805545.1 of Oryza longistaminata. NCBI lineage: Eukaryota > Viridiplantae > Streptophyta > Magnoliopsida > Poales > Poaceae > Oryza > Oryza longistaminata. The sequence goes on from CM020189.1 coordinate 14,542,035, forward strand.
CGGTGTTCATGGTGGAGCTTTCTGAATGATTCCAGGGCCTGAATTGCTGCTGAAGTACATCTGTACATATATTCAACATACCTGCCAATATTATTAACGTACAAAAAGAGAGATTTATTTATATGGCCTTCAACATATCAAAGCATTCACAAGAATGGGCAACATTTGGACGGGGTATTGCATCTAACGGATAGTCAAGAACAATATCATGAAAGATCTCGGCAGGATTGAAAAGCTGATCAATAAGTTCAGAAATGTGTCAATATTACTGAAACATACTATATGGTTACTACCAAGATAAATTTTGTAGTCCTTAAGGAGGCAACAAGAGGTAACGTAATTTTTAGCGTTATTGTAGAATCACTCTGTTCCAAACTTTTAATTTGATGTTATTTTCAAATTGCAACATTCAAGGATTGGAGAATGTTTTCGAGAATTTAAGAGTACAGATATGTCAGAATTTTTGTCAATTCTGTGTATAATGAATTACAATTTTTTTTAAGAATTTTCGGTGATATTTGTTAACCTGTGTGCACGGTAGTCGGTCGTTATAGATCCATGCATTTGGTTCTCGAACTTGGTCATCTTAACAATCGAAACATGTTAAAAGAAGGGAAGCACATGTGATGTGATGGTGCAATCGTACGTATTACGCACACATGAGTGAGCTTTCAACACAAATTTAGTAGAGCCAGTGATATGTTATTGGTCTTCCGGTCTTTTTAACGTATGCTAAGACCCACCGTGGTATGTGAGTGCGGTGTTGTGCGGTGCTAGTGTGTTTTCCTGAATCTAAAAAAAAAAAGTAGACTAAGGAGCAAAATATAATGGTGGGCTAGTGTCAAGCTTTATGTAGTTGTGACTCATGATAGCCATGAAGATCCAGACATACCTCCCTTGCTTAGGGTAAGGAGTTAGGGAACAGGGATATGCTTAGCCGTCTCTTTTTTTAGCGGACTCCTTCCGTTTTTAAATAGATGACAGCCGTTAACTTGTTCTCACATGTTGACCATTCGTCTATTCAAAAATTTTATGCAAATGTATTAGATAATAGATCATACTTAAAGTACTATGAGTGATAAAAATAACCTCATAACAAAAATAAATTAAATTACATAAATTTTTTGAATAAGACGACCATGTCAACGTATGAGAAAAAGTCAACGGCGTTATCTATCAAAAACGAGTAGTATTTAGACGGCTCACTCATGAGTGGAGGTGTATGCGTGAACGAGTAATAGTAAAAAGAAAATAAAAATACGCTGGGAGGAATTTTTTTTGTTTTAGATTTTTTTAAATATTACAGGAAATAAATCTACGGCGAGAAAAATTGCAAAAAAAATAACCCTGCGCCCACCATTGGGCGGCAAGCTGACGTGGCAGACGGCGGGCTCGACGCGCGTCTGCCGCCATCGCAAAATTCCGATTAGGCCGCAAGGGCTAATTGCAATTTTGGCTTGCCCTCCAGAGTTGCGGCTGTAACTTTTTGCACCCAGATGTAAAAAGTCGGGCAAGGGAACCCCAGTTGGAGAGCAATAAAAGGGATTTCAGAACTTCCGAAACAATTTTTCGGAACTTCCGAACAATTTCGACTTCCGAAAAATTCCAGATCTGAGAAAAATCTGAGTTCAACGCCCGATTTTCGGAACTTCCGAAAATACTTCCGAAAGTACTTCCCGAAAATTTCCAGAACGCTTCTGTGTATTCGAAATTCCGAAAAAAAAACATTTCGGAACTTCCGAAAATTTCCAGAGAGCTCTCAACGGTTCGTGTATTTCGAACTTCCGGAAACTATTGGTCGGAACTTCCGAAATTTTCCAGACACTCCAAAAGAGAAATGCTTCGAAGGAAAAATGATTTTGAGCACACGCCCATCACTCCTTATATGTCTATGCATCATCCCCCTTATTAGTAGGCTTTCTACGACACAATGCGAGGAAAAGGATACAATCTACCATTTGATCATTGCCGCATTGTATCGACGATGTCGCCAGTTCACGGGATATTGCATTGTATTAACAACATGTTGAGACTTAAAACATCCTCACATGTGCTGAATTAAAAATGTTAGTCCTCTCTAATCGCATTGTAACAATCATCAAAATCAATTAGGGCCTAGCATGCACTTTCAGTAGGCATTACCACAACGCAGTACAGTACTGGGAAAGCTGAAGCGAAATAAACAAAAGGAAGACTGCTCTACTGGCCCTGCCCCGCGCCGCGACCACGCGTTGGTCCTCCGGGCCTGTCTCGCACGTGGTCCTGGGAGTAGTGAAACGATCCGTGGCAACAGCACGGTAGCACGAGTGTCTGTGGAGGATGGCTGCGACAGTCTCCCCCTCGTCGGCCCACTCCACCTGGTGAATGCCCACTGGAGCTACTACGCCCTCCGTCCACTCGCGGCGTGACTTCCTCCACAGACAGCTCTCATTTAGTCAACGCTTGGTCCCTCGCCATCATCCATGTTTATCTGCACAACCTGGATCCTTCGGCTGTGCACAAAACGAACCAAAGCTAGAGGCCACCACGTCTGCATTGCATTTTCCACATACCATCTCCACACTCTGAGAGTTTGACTGGCATTAGTTCCCATAAAAACCCTCAGGGCCCGACTTTACTAAAACAGTGATTGTTAATGTCACTTGTCGGGATCAACTCTCAAGCCCTTCATTAAACCATCCTTTTATAGAAGCGTACACTCCTCTCAGCCGGTCTTCAATTCCCCTTTCTGATACAATAAATCTGATAGAATCTACCCAGTGGCCCGTAACGACGTGTTCCTGGTCATGATAAATTGGAAATATTGGTTTGTAGCGACATACTGTCAACGAATTAACTAGATCATATTACTCTTTTCATGCAATAAACATCTACAACGTAATATCTCTTGTTGTAACCCAATTGCTACGGTTAAAGTTATTGATTCCAAACTCAGCAGATCTACGTGTTACCGATATCGACAATACGCACTTCTAAATTAGTACAAACTAAAACCATGTAAAAATATAATGCATTATTCAAACCAAAATTGTAAAAAACACACTATTTAAATCAATAGTCAACATATAGGATCTACGAATATTACCTGAAATCGGCGTCCAATCCGGCAGGCTTCGCCCCTTTTCCTTCTCTTCTCCTCCCCTTCTCTTCTTTTTTTTTACTGGATTTGAGAGGTGAGATTGAGGGCTGGGGCTGGCGGCAGGCCTTTATATGCAGCGAGCCTGCCGCCCGGCCAGAGGGCGCAAAGGGCCGCCGCAAAAATGGCCGGCCCCCTGCGGCTCCTTGCATTCGACCCCTTGCCCACCACCAGAGGGCGGCAAGGGTTTTAATGCAAAAAACCCACCCTCCGTCACCGCCCGTTCCGTCCCCGTTCTGCCCCGCAGCATTGCCGCCCACCATTGGGGCGGGCAGGGTCTATTTTTGCAATTTTTCCCGCCGATAGATTGATTCGTAAATATTAAAAAAAAATCTAAAAACGAAAAAAATTGCGCTGGGAGTAGGAGAAAAAAAATGGCCGTGTCAAGCCCAGATGCCGGTGGTTGGCCCATCGATTAGCCCATCCAGCCCAATTACTCCTTTGCTGCCCCCCGGCCCCTCCATCTCCATGGCACACAAACCTCCGCCTCTCCATGGTTCCCGATCAATCCCCTGCTTCCTCCGAGGCGAGGTTTTGGCGAGGAGATCGAGCGGAGGATCTCTCTAGCCTCCCGCTCCGCCCAATCCACCGTGCCGCGGCCATTTCGTGTCCGTCGCCGCGCCCCGCCGTCGCTTTTCTTGTTGCTGCGGTTCCAAGAACCCGCATGGCCTCCGATGGTATTTGTTTCTTCGATGGCGGGTTAGTCGGCCCTTTCTGCGTGTGCGGTTCTTGGATTTAGCTTGTTTTCTTGTGTCTCTCCAGCGATTTGGGGGATTTGTTGCTGGTCCGGAGGATAGTTCGTTGCTTGTCTTGTATTCGTTTGCAGATGTCTGTGGTGTACATTCTGTTCGTTTTGTTATGATAGTTTAGTTCTGGTCGAGAGGCAGCAATCTGTAGTTGAATAATTAGGGTTGCCACTCAATCGACACAGGAAATGTTGCGGAAGTTCATGAACCATGTATATGCTTCTTGATGAGTTTCTCTTGGATTTTTCACCATTGTGTTCTTTTGAAAAATTATTACGCAAATAGAGCTTATCCCAAAAATGGTCTTACACCGTTTGGATGATGGCGCCCGCCACTCTGGCGCCCCCAAAGGACGCAGTTTCTGGGATAAGTTTTTTTCAGTGCTGATTTGCGAAATAGTTTTCTCAAAAGACCAAAATGTGAAAAAATCCAGGGAGTTTTTTTCTCTACTGTCGATGGCCAGATAATCTGCAGCTCCTTGTCAGATGGCGGTTGCTGGATCGGTGGGATATGACCATTTTATGCTTCTTGAATGTTCAGGTTGCAGATATCTAGGTGTAATTCATGTTCGATTTAGTTGATACTAGTTAGTTTTTGCTCGGAGAGGCAGCAGTCTGTAGACAAATAGTCAGGTCTCCACCTTAATTAATATTTCAGTTGACATAAAAATGTTGGGAAGTTCATGACCGTATATATGCTTCTTGATGAATGTCTTGTCTATACTGTATTTCGATCACCTTTGATATGCATCCTTCTGATCCGATTAATTTCGGTCCAGAGCGCCAGATAGCAGCTAAACCTGAAGATTGCCCAGCAATGTCATCAATGTTGTCATTGGAGGATCTCCCGGATGCATTGCTCGCAGAGATTGTAAAGAGGGTTACCAACACAAGTGACCTGAAGTCCATTTCCCTTGTGTCAAAGCGTCTGTACACTATCGAGGCGGAGCAAAGAAGTTCTATCTGTGTTGGCTCTGACCTTTGTCCAGCGATAGATGCCTTGTCAGCACTCTGTTCCCGATTCCCCAATTTGTTGGATGTAGAGATGGACTACTGTGGTTGGAAATTTCACTCGAATCTGCTAGAAAAACATATTATCTCATTGCACTTACCTGTCCTGCGTGATCTCACCTTATACATTGATGATATTCGTATGGGTTGTCTAGCTTCTTGCAAAAATTTAATGTCCCTCAGGTTGAACTCTGTATCAGCGATAGGCTCACGTGGACTTCTCTCGGTGGCTGTTGGTTGCAAGAATTTGACTTCTCTCCACATTATTAAGTGCAACCATATTGTTGGCAGTGATAAGTGGCTGGAGTACATTGGCAGTGCTGGGTCACTGGAAGAACTTGTAGTGAAGAACTGCAAGAGAATCAGCCAGTATGATCTCCTAAAATTTGGCCCTGGATGGATGAAGCTCAAGAAGTTCGAGTTCAAGTTCAAGAGAAGTTTTAACACATATGAACCTCGTGACCCTTGTTATGTGGATAACTATCAGTATGGATATGATTTCTGCTGTGAAAGTTTGAAGGATGTCACTTTGGCTACTATTGTAACTAAACCAGAGATAGGACTTCGCTGTCTCCTGACAGAGTGCAAAGCATTAGAGAGACTCTGCCTTCACTATGTCATTGGCTTAAGTGATCATGACATCATTACAATCTCCCAGAACTGCAGCAACCTTAGAAGCATCTCACTTTCTCAAGAGATGCTGCTCTGTGAAATACCTGGAGGCACAGGCGTAATGGCTAGGACGCCACTGACTGATGACAGCCTCAATGCTCTAGCCCTGAGATCTCATATGCTTGAAGCTGTTGAGCTTATGTTTTATGGTTGTGCTCCTGATTGGCCATCTGAGATAGCCTTCACACAGGATGGCCTTGTGACACTCCTCCAGTCCTGTCCGATTCGTCATCTCGTGCTACGTGGTGCTAACTTCTTTGATGATGAAGGGATGGAGGCTCTCTCATGTGCACAATTCCTGGAGACACTGGAGCTTATGCAATGTGTTGCGGTAACTGATGTCGGGATGCGCTTTCTTGCACAAAGCCCATGTTTGAAGAATCTCACGCTGCAGATGTGTTACGAGGTTACTGATGATGGAGTGTGTGAGGTGGCTCATGCACGGGATTTGGAGTCTCTCACTGTTGAAAGCTGTAATCAGATTTCTGTAGAAGCTTTGCATGGGGCCGCCAAATCCGTTCACTACAAAGTTGATTGCCCAAGCTACTACAATCGATATAAAGATTAGGTCATTGCTGACTGTACATCATTTGTAGTTGCTTTTTCAGTTTTACCTTTCCACCATCTTTCTGTACTTGCTGTTGCCACGTCCTTATACCACTTATTGTTCTCAATTAAACCAGTGTTTAATGGTTATCTTTTGATTTATGCAGGTACTACGTGTGATGAGTGAAAACTGGGATCATTTACTGCAACTGTGCTGTATACCATATTATATGATCTTGCCAATAACAATCTCAATTTGGCCTGTAAGCAGTACTACTGTTTAGCTTTGGGAGTGTCTGCAACTATCAACTCTTTTGTCGACGAAGCGCTACAGAAAGGTGGAAGTGGAACTACTGCCAATCGTCTCAGACTTTCAACATTTTCCTTTTGTGTATGCCACCTTCATTGTTATGGCTTACAAGAAACGTTTCAGGATATAATTGTGCCTACATCTTTAACAGACGATTATATGTTTCTATCACGTTTTGTTTCTGTGCCTACTCTAACCTCTGTGAACTAATCTTTTCGCTTCCTACAAAACTGGTCCGAAAGGCATTGGATCATTGGGTGTAGTCAACAATGTACACTGCATTACCTGCTTATAGTACAATATAAGATGTTTATTCATATGGTTTCTTCGTATGAAAAGCTGGTCTGTTATTGTTAAATTATGCTTTCATGAAATATGTAGTCTTGAGATTTACAGGCAGTGTTTCAATTTCAGGTCGAAATTTCTGAAATTTTGGGTTTACAGTCGATCCTGGTTTCTCTCGTTGAATTTTTTTTCTGAATTAGCTAAAGTTTGCTAAAATTTAGCCAAAATCCTCCATAGTTTCAATTGAAACTTCTGAAATTTCGGTCTCGCCCGGAATAATTATGCATCCCAGAACATTGAATCTTTCAGGTATAACTGGAGTAAGTTTTCAGGACATGCCTGCGTAACTTGCTACCTGTGAAATTGGAGACAAAACTCCATAACTCCGATGCATAATTCTTATCAGTATCTGCAAATTCTTTGCATTTTAACAGGTTATTAGGCGTGGTCTTTTTCTTGCACGCGTATGTCAGTGGCTAACTCCATACTACTATTCATTAAATCTTGAAAAATTTCAAGTTGTAATTTGCTTTCCACAGGCATATGTACCATTTTAGCTGGAACATGGATGAAGATTGGATGGTTGGAGCTGATCATATTTCAAGGGCGGCCAGTTCTAGAGACATCAATTTAGTGAACATTTCATTTATTATTGTTGTTTGATCGGGTGAACGTTTCATTTGAAGCATCACTTTGTTGTTAACTTGTGAGCATCCTCCTTATTGGCAAACAGGGGGCGGATCTACAGTGTTAGGCGACACCGAGGACTTTCGGCAAAAACCTATAGTTAAACTGCTTATCCATATATTAATACACACTAATCTAAGTATAATTAGCATGCTATGATACCGATAGACACCTTATGACACCAGTGAATCAATTTTCTAGATCTGCCACTGTTGGCAAAACCCTCCTTATAGAGTTGTGGAGAGAAAACTGGGACATCGCTGCTCTGTTTTGGCGCCGAAAAACACAAAGATTGTTCATCTTCTTCCCTTCCTCCAAAAAGAAATCTTGCTCTCTCCTTGTCACCTCTTCACAGTCCAAAAACTTCGTATGCAACAATACATGCTACAAGCAATCAGGGCACTGATGGATTGTGAGCGTTTATTGCCAATCGAGATTGATCATTTTCTGCTAGTGAGATTGAAGAAAAAACTGACGGATTGTGAGCATTTATTTCAGGGCACTTATTTTAGCTAGGGGAATTTATTTCCGGGCATTGCTTTTGTTCTTGTCAATTAGATCCTACCCCTCCGTCCCATAAAAAACGAATTTAGGAACAGATGTGATATATTCTAGTACGATGAATCTAGATATATGTATGTCTAGATTCGTAGCACTAGAATACGTCACATCCGGTTTTTTATGGGACAAAGGGAGTATGCACTAATCACAATATCTTTTGATTTATGACATGGCTTGAAACTCCATCATACTTTGCCTTGAATGGTGCTAGCTGAAACTCATGAATTGCCTGATGGAATGTATGCATTCTTTGTTTGCTGCATGGTCAAATCGAATACATGCATTGCTATGTTCATTGCAATTGTAATGACGTTCCAAATCCCAGGCAGAAAGCATGCTGAGTTGTTGCTGATTGTTGCATCCATTATGCGAAGCCCAAGGCGGCAGTAGGAATTAATCCACGGATGGCAGCGACGCGTACCGGCGAGAATTTAGCATCAAATTCGCGTGCCTCAACATTTTTACCACCTAATACACATGTCTCTATGGCCCTGTTTGGTTCTATGGGCTAATGTTTAGCCCTCACATTTTAGCCTCAAATTAGGCTTCAAGGATCCAAACATGTGGGCTAATTTTGAGCTAATGTGAATTAGCCCCCCTTAAAACATTAGCCCCTCCAAGAGGTGCTAATGGGGCTAATTTTGTGTGGGGACCGCTCTCTCTCTCCTTCTCTCTCCTCTATTTCTACTCTCTCTCCACCTTTTAGCCTTGAATTAGCCCATGGATCCAAACATACCACTCTAGACTAATGTTTAGCCTACCAATTCATAACTAAACATTATCTCTCAAAATTAGCCCTGGGCTAATCTTCCAAACAGGACCTATAATATATCATTAGAGCGGCTAATTAGTCTATTTGGTATATTAGCAGTCCTAATGATATATTATAAAGCGCATGTGGTTTGGGTGATAAAAAGGTTGAGGCATGCCAATTTGATGGTAAATTCTGTGCTTCATCAAACTTTGCAGGTACACGTGCTGCCAGTTGCTGGGCTTTCATGGGCTGTGATGGGCTGGTTTCCGTGGGCTGTTGAGTGGGTGTGCGCACGAGCCGTTGGATCGGCTTGGACGATGGATATTACACTTGACTGCACGCTGGTATCTGAGGATCCTACTCCCCCGCGAGCGAGCAGAGGCGGCGCCGTCGCTCGTCCTCCGCCACCGCCGCCGGCGCCGATCCCCATCCATCCCGCGCCGCGAGCGAGTGCTTCCGCCGCATCCATCCTGGTTAGCACACCCTCTTTCCCATCTCTCTCTCTCTACTCACGCACCTACCGAATTCGCGTTAACCCTAGCTTCTGTTCTAGAAATTTTGCCTTAACCTTAGTACTAATTTCTTCCCAAAAAGTTTTGGGGTGTCCCATGTTAGATCCGTCCATGAATTAAGCTGCCTGTCGAACCGGTTATTCTCTGGTATAACTCCTGTCAATGTACTCTGCCTCAGTTCTTGATTGGGAAACATAAGGTTCAGATGGTAACCTTTGCTTGCTAGTTGCTACCTAATTTTCAGTTTTTCATCATTGTACTTCAGCTTGTGACTTACTGGATTAATCAGTTGGGATGGAGTATATGTTGGATGAACTCGTATAAATTGGTAGTATGCAAATTTTGGAGACTCATAATTGTGAGAGTTATCTAGCTTTATTTGTTGCCGTTCACTTGTTTCTCTAGTCAAAGATGCTTGTCTTGAAGTTGATGATGTTAGCCTTTTTAAGATTCAATCAATGATGCTAAAGTATTTATTCAATATACTAATTGCAATTAGGGTTGTTCGCCCATTTACAACTGGTGTAAACGAGCTTAGCTTAGCTGTCGCGTGCTTGCTGAAAATGAATACAGCCAGTTGTTCGGTCAAAACCTCCGATGAACAGCCCTTATTGCAACATAGTTGTATCTGTCATAAGATTATCTTCTCTATTTTTGTTATGCCGTGGGCTTATTGACTGAGGTTGTAATCGTGCAAAACAGGAGGACAGGGTACTGGGTGTGGGCAGGCAGGCACTGAAACTGGACTACACTCTAGCTTCTTAGTGATTACCTCTAGATCAGCTCAGCAAATAGATGCTATTAACCACTTTGTTTACAACTTTACATGCATGATAATCGTTTTTGTATCCTGAACATGAGAATTTGAAATTTGTAGTAGGTGTCAATTACTTCACCAAGTAAAGTAGCTGGAAACATATACTAGTAGCCATGCGGGAGTCTGGTCTTCCAAATCAATCAAACAATCTGTGACTGGGTATCATATTGCACATTAATATGTATGCTAAAGGTCCTATGTTTAAACTGTTACTAGAAGTGCTTATATTTGTTTGCCTTCCTGCTGCTCTTGTACTATATTCTAGATTCATATGTACAACATCTTATTGCTCATGTAAACATTAAATACTAATTGTAACTGTCTAAATTTCTTCAGAGTTTTTAGTGCTTACTAAATTTCTTCAGATTTTCCGTTTGCTGTCTAAAACTCTTAAAAGCATCATGTTTTCATGAGAAAGCTAACGTTTACAGTCTCCTGGTGTGAAGGGCATTTGCAATCAGTGACAAAAGTTCCTCAGCTGTGGAGCCATGGCCGCCAAGATACGCATAGTGATGAAATCTTTTATGAGCCAAACTAACAAAGTTGAAGGGGTTATTCCATACGCGCAGAAGGTTGGATTGCCTGAATCACGATCCTTGTATACCGTGCTACGATCGCCTCACATAGACAAGAAGTCGAGGGAGCAGTTCTCGATGCATGTCAAGAAACAATTTCTGGTACAGAAGGCGGAGACGCACGAGCTGCCGAAGAAGCTGTTCTGGTTGAAGCGCCTGCGCCTGCTTGGTGCTCAGTATGAACTCCAGATCAGTTTCAAGACCCGTTTGGACAAGAAGCTGCTCCAAGCTGCTTTGTCGTCAGGTTGCTAGAGCACTTTACTTACCATCATTCACCCTTGAACAAGACTGCTTGCTTCTATGATGTCTTCATGATGAGATTGTCAAACAGTACTTGCATCCATTAAGCATTTCATATGATGAAACTACACCATTTGGAAGAGTTTGAAGGAATGTAGTAGTAATCCATCCAAAACGTTCAGATGCTCTGAATTATGAAGATGTGGCATGATATGAAACAGATATCCTTCCGTTTCTGGGCTTCTCTTTGGTTTTGTTCCGAATGCCGTTTAACAAGTCATGACATTCCTATACTTTACTCCCTGTGTTAAGATATTTTAGGGTTGTCTGTAAGTCAAACTTTTTCAAGTTTGCTTAAATTTATAGAAAAAATATTTTTACACAAAATAATTATACCAGGAAAATATTTTCCATGGTAGATCTAATGTAACCAATTTGGTGTTATAGATGTTACTACATTTTTCTATAAATTTGATTGAATTTAAAGAAGTTTGATTTAGAGCAAAACCTAATATCTTGCAAAGTATCTTTCTTCGTTTGTTCTTGATTCTAATAATGCACATGAACCTATGAGAAAAAACCGGGTACAGTGGATGGAAATGGAGATGAGCTGTCAATTTGTATTTTAGATGGAAATAAGCAGCTTTAGCCATGCCTCCTAAATTGTTATAAATGGCCCATTTCGTTGTCCGTCCAGCCGCGCGCCGCCGTGCCTTTTTCTTGGTTGCTGCGGTTCCAAGAAACCCCCGCCATGGCCTCCGATGGTAGTTTCTTCCGATACGGTGGTTAGTCAGTCCCTTTCTTGCGTGTGCGGTTCTTGGATTTCTTGTTTTCTTGGTCTCTCTTAGCGATTGTTTGTTCGAGGGATATTTTTTTGCTTCTTGCAGATGTCTTAGGTGTAATTCTTGTTCGGTTTTGTTACTGATAGTTAGTTCTTGGTCGGAGAGGCAGCAATCTGTAGATGAATAATTAGGTTGCCACTCAATCGACACAGGGAAATGTTGCGGAAGTTCATGACCATGTATATGCTTCTTGATGAGTTTCTCTCCGGATTTTTCACATTTTGGTTCTTTTGAAAAATTTATTTCGCAAATAGACCCCTGGAAAAACTTATCTCAGAAATGGTCTTTTTTGGGGCGCCAGAGTGGCTGGCGCCGTCATCCAACTGGCACTCTGGCGTCCCAAAAAGGACCATTTCTAGGATAAGTTTTTTCAGGGGTCTATTTGCGAAATAAGTTTTTCAAAAGGACCAAAATGTGAAAAATCCAGGAGTTTCTCTACTGTCGATGGCAGATAATTCTGCAGCTCCTTGTCAATGGCGGTTGCTGGATCGGTGGATATGACCATTTTATGCTTCTTGAATGTTCAGGTTGCAGATATCTAGGTGTAATTCATGTTCGATTTAGTTGATACTAGTTAGTTTTTGCTCGGAGAGGCAGCAGTCTGTAGACAAATAGTCAGGTCTCCACCTTAATTAATATTTCAGTTGACATAAAAATGTTGGGAAGTTCATGACCGTATATATGCTTCTTGATGAATGTCTTGTCTATACTGTATTTCGATCACCTTTGATATGCATCCTTCTGATCCGATTAATTTCGGTCCAGAGCGCCAGATAGCAGCTAAACCTGAAGATTGCCCAGCAATGTCATCAATGTTGTCATTGGAGGATCTCCCGGATGCATTGCTCGCAGAGATTGTAAAGAGGGTTACCAACACAAGTGACCTGAAGTCCATTTCCCTTGTGTCAAAGCGTCTGTACACTATCGAGGCGGAGCAAAGAAGTTCTATCTGCTGTTGGCTCTGACCTTTGTCCAGCGATAGATGCCTTGTCAGCACTCTGTTCCCGATTCCCCAATTTGTTGGATGTAGAGATGGACTACTGTGGTTGGAAATTTCACTCGAATCTGCTAGAAAAACATATTATCTCATTGCACTTACCTGTCCTGCGTGATCTCACCTTATACATTGATGATATTCGTATGGGTTGTCTAGCTTCTTGCAAAAATTTAATGTCCCTCAGGTTGAACTCTGTATCAGCGATAGGCTCACGTGGACTTCTCTCGGTGGCTGTTGGTTGCAAGAATTTGACTTCTCTCCACATTATTAAGTGCAACCATATTGTTGGCAGTGATAAGTGGCTGGAGTACATTGGCAGTGCTGGGTCACTGGAAGAACTTGTAGTGAAGAACTGCAAGAGAATCAGCCAGTATGATCTCCTAAAATTTGGCCCTGGATGGATGAAGCTCAAGAAGTTCGAGTTCAAGTTCAAGAGAAGTTTTAACACATATGAACCTCGTGACCCTTGTTATGTGGATAACTATCAGTATGGATATGATTTCTGCTGTGAAAGTTTGAAGGATGTCACTTTGGCTACTATTGTAACTAAACCAGAGATAGGACTTCGCTGTCTCCTGACAGAGTGCAAAGCATTAGAGAGACTCTGCCTTCACTATGTCATTGGCTTAAGTGATCATGACATCATTACAATCTCCCAGAACTGCAGCAACCTTAGAAGCATCTCACTTTCTCAAGAGATGCTGCTCTGTGAAATACCTGGAGGCACAGGCGTAATGGCTAGGACGCCACTGACTGATGACAGCCTCAATGCTCTAGCCCTGAGATCTCATATGCTTGAAGCTGTTGAGCTTATGTTTTATGGTTGTGCTCCTGATTGGCCATCTGAGATAGCCTTCACACAGGATGGCCTTGTGACACTCCTCCAGTCCTGTCCGATTCGTCATCTCGTGCTACGTGGTGCTAACTTCTTTGATGATGAAGGGATGGAGGCTCTCTCATGTGCACAATTCCTGGAGACACTGGAGCTTATGCAATGTGTTGCGGTAACTGATGTCGGGATGCGCTTTCTTGCACAAAGCCCATGTTTGAAGAATCTCACGCTGCAGATGTGTTACGAGGTTACTGATGATGGAGTGTGTGAGGTGGCTCATGCACGGGATTTGGAGTCTCTCACTGTTGAAAGCTGTAATCAGATTTCTGTAGAAGCTTTGCATGGGGCCGCCAAATCCGTTCACTACAAAGTTGATTGCCCAAGCTACTACAATCGATATAAAGATTAGGTCATTGCTGACTGTACATCATTTGTAGTTGCTTTTTCAGTTTTACCTTTCCACCATCTTTCTGTACTTGCTGTTGCCACGTCCTTATACCACTTATTGTTCTCAATTAAACCAGTGTTTAATGGTTATCTTTTGATTTATGCAGGTACTACGTGTGATGAGTGAAAACTGGGATCATTTACTGCAACTGTGCTGTATACCATATTATATGATCTTGCCAATAACAATCTCAATTTGGCCTGTAAGCAGTACTACTGTTTAGCTTTGGGAGTGTCTGCAACTATCAACTCTTTTGTCGACGAAGCGCTACAGAAAGGTGGAAGTGGAACTACTGCCAATCGTCTCAGACTTTCAACATTTTCCTTTTGTGTATGCCACCTTCATTGTTATGGCTTACAAGAAACGTTTCAGGATATAATTGTGCCTACATCTTTAACAGACGATTATATGTTTCTATCACGTTTTGTTTCTGTGCCTACTCTAACCTCTGTGAACTAATCTTTTCGCTTCCTACAAAACTGGTCCGAAAGGCATTGGATCATTGGGTGTAGTCAACAATGTACACTGCATTACCTGCTTATAGTACAATATAAGATGTTTATTCATATGGTTTCTTCGTATGAAAAGCTGGTCTGTTATTGTTAAATTATGCTTTCATGAAATATGTAGTCTTGAGATTTACAGGCAGTGTTTCAATTTCAGGTCGAAATTTCTGAAATTTTGGGTTTACAGTCGATCCTGGTTTCTCTCGTTGAATTTTTTTTCTGAATTAGCTAAAGTTTGCTAAAATTTAGCCAAAATCCTCCATAGTTTCAATTGAAACTTCTGAAATTTCGGTCTCGCCCGGAATAATTATGCATCCCAGAACATTGAATCTTTCAGGTATAACTGGAGTAAGTTTTCAGGACATGCCTGCGTAACTTGCTACCTGTGAAATTGGAGACAAAACTCCATAACTCCGATGCATAATTCTTATCAGTATCTGCAAATTCTTTGCATTTTAACAGGTTATTAGGCGTGGTCTTTTTCTTGCACGCGTATGTCAGTGGCTAACTCCATACTACTATTCATTAAATCTTGAAAAATTTCAAGTTGTAATTTGCTTTCCACAGGCATATGTACCATTTTAGCTGGAACCTGGATGAAGATTGGATGGTTGGAGCTGATCATATTTCAAGGGCGGCCAGTTCTAGAGACATCAATTTAGTGAACATTTTATTATTACTGTTGTTTGATCGGGTGAACGTTTCATTTGAAGCATCACTTTGTTGTTAACTTGTGAGCATCCTCCTCATTGGCAAAACCCTCCTTATAGAGTTGTGGAGAGAAAACTGGGACATCGCTGCTCTGTTTTGGCGCCGGAAAACACAAAGATTGTTCATGTTCCCTTCCTCCAAAAAGAAATCTTGCCCTCTCCTTGTCATCTCTTCACAGCCAAAAACTTCGTATGCAACAAGACATGCTACAAACTTCCAACTTTGTTGCCAATCGAGATTGATCATTTTCTGCTAGTGAGGCTGAGTTTAGGGTGTGTTTAGTTCCCGCTAAAATTGAAAGTTTGATTCAAATTGGAACGATGTAACGGAAAAGTTAGAAGTTTATGTGTATAGGAAAGTTTTGATGTGATGGAAAAGTTGAAAACTAAACCAGGCCTTAGTTCTAAAATTTTTTCTTCAAACTTCCAATTTTTCCATCACATCAAAATTTTTCTACACACACAAATTTCTAACTTTTTGTCATATCGTTCCAATTTCAACCAAACTTCCAATTTTGGCGTGAACTAAACACACTCTGAGATTCAAGAAAAAACCGACGCATTTGTGATTATTTATTTCAGGGCACTTATTTTAGCTAGGGGCATTTATTTCAGGGCATTGCTTTTGTTCTTGTCAGCTAGATCCTATGCACAAATCACAATATCTTTTGATTTTGATTTATGATATGGCTTGAAAACTTCATCATACTTTGCCGTGAATGATGCTAGTTGAAACTCATGAATTGCCTGATGGAATGCATCCTTTGTTTGCTGCATGGTCAAATCGAATACATGCATTGCTATGTTCATCGTAATTGTAATAATGTTTCAATCCCAGGCAGAAAGCATGCTGAGTTGTTGCTGATTGTTGCATCCATTATGCGAAGCCCAAGGCGGCAGTAGGAATTAATCCATGGATGGCAGCGACGCGTACCGGCGAGAATTTAGCATCAAATTCGCGTGCCTTAACATTTTTACCACCTAATGCACATGCCTCTATACTACAATATATTATTAGGACGGTTAATTAGTCTATTTAGTATATTAGTAGTCCTAATGATATACTTCGTATTATAGAGTGCATGTAGATTGGGTGGTAAAAAAGTCGAGCCACGTCAATTTGACGGTAAATTCGCTGCTTCATCAAACTTTGCAGGTACACGTGCTGCCAGTTGCTGGGCTTTCATGGGCTGTGATGGGCTGGTTTCCGTTGGCTGTTGAGCGGGTGTGCACACGAGCCGTTGGATCGGCTTGGACGATGGATATTACACTTGACTGCACGCTGGTATCTGAGGATCCTACTCCCCCGCGAGCGAGCAGAGGCGGCGCCGTCGCTCGTCCTCCGCCACCGCCGCCGGCGCCGATCCCCATCCATCCCGCGCCGCGAGCGAGTGCTTCCGCCGCATCCATCCTGGTTAGCACACCCTCTTTCCCATCTCTCTCTCTCTACTCACGCACCTACCGAATTCGCGTTAACCCTAGCTTCTGTTCTAGAAATTTTGCCTTAACCTTAGTACTAATTTCTTCCCAAAAAGTTTTGGGGTGTCCCATGTTAGATCCGTCCATGAATTAAGCTGCCTGTCGAACCGGTTATTCTCTGGTATAACTCCTGTCAATGTACTCTGCCTCAGTTCTTGATTGGGAAACCTTTCCTTGCTAGTTGCTACCTAATTTTCAGTTTTTCATCATTGTACTTCAGCTTGTGACTTACTGGATTAATCAGTTGGGATGGAGTATATGTTGGATGAACTCGTATAAATTGGTAGTATGCAAATTTTGGAGACTCATAATTGTGAGAGTTATCTAGCTTTATTTGTTGCCGTTCACTTGTTTCTCTAGTCAAAGATGCTTGTCTTGAAGTTGATGATGTTAGCCTTTTTAAGATTCAATCAATGATGCTAAAGTATTTATTCAATATACTAATTGCAATTAGGGTTGTTCGCCCATTTACAACTGGTGTAAACGAGCTTAGCTTAGCTGTCGCGTGCTTGCTGAAAATGAATACAGCCAGTTGTTCGGTCAAAACCTCCGATGAACAGCCCTTATTGCAACATAGTTGTATCTGTCATAAGATTATCTTCTCTATTTTTGTTATGCCGTGGGCTTATTGACTGAGGTTGTAATCGTGCAAAACAGGAGGACAGGGTACTGGGTGTGGGCAGGCAGGCACTGAAACTGGACTACACTCTAGCTTCTTAGTGATTACCTCTAGATCAGCTCAGCAAATAGATGCTATTAACCACTTTGTTTACAACTTTACATGCATGATAATCGTTTTTGTATCCTGAACATGAGAATTTGAAATTTGTAGTAGGTGTCAATTACTTCACCAAGTAAAGTAGCTGGAAACATATACTAGTAGCCATGCGGGAGTCTGGTCTTCCAAATCAATCAAACAATCTGTGACTGGGTATCATATTGCACATTAA
The DNA here is from genome assembly GCA_009805545.1 of Oryza longistaminata. NCBI lineage: Eukaryota > Viridiplantae > Streptophyta > Magnoliopsida > Poales > Poaceae > Oryza > Oryza longistaminata. The sequence goes on from CM020189.1 coordinate 14,559,650, forward strand.
TATGTATGCTAAAGGTCCTATGTTTAAACTGTTACTAGAAGTGCTTATATTTGTTTGCCTTCCTGCTGCTCTTGTACTATATTCTAGATTCATATGTACAACATCTTATTGCTCATGTAAACATTAAATACTAATTGTAACTGTCAATTTCTTCAGAGTTTTTAGTGCTTACTAAATTTCTTCAGATTTTCCGTTTGCTGTCTAAAACTCTTAAAAGCATCATGTTTTCATGAGAAAGCTAACGTTTACAGTCTCCTGGTGTGAAGGGCATTTGCAATCAGTGACAAAAGTTCCTCAGCTGTGGAGCCATGGCCGCCAAGATACGCATAGTGATGAAATCTTTTATGAGCCAAACTAACAAAGTTGAAGGGGTTATTCCATACGCGCAGAAGGTTGGATTGCCTGAATCACGATCCTTGTATACCGTGCTACGATCGCCTCACATAGACAAGAAGTCGAGGGAGCAGTTCTCGATGCATGTCAAGAAACAATTTCTGGTACAGAAGGCGGAGACGCACGAGCTGCAGAAGAAGCTGTTCTGGTTGAAGCGCCTGCGCCTGCTTGGTGCTCAGTATGAACTCCAGATCAGTTTCAAGACCCGTTTGGACAAGAAGCTGCTCCAAGCTGCTTTGTCGTCAGGTTGCTAGAGCACTTTACTTACCATCATTCACCCTTGAACAAGACTGCTTGCTTCTATGATGTCTTCATGATGAGATTGTCAAACAGTACTTGCATCCGTTAAGCATTTCATATGATGAAACTACACCATTTGGAAGAGTTTGAAGGAATGTAGTAGTAATCCATCCAAAACGTTCAGATGCTCTGAATTATGAAGATGTGGCATGATATGAAACAGATATCCTTCCGTTTCTGGGCTTCTCTTTGGTTTTGTTCCGAATGCCGTTTAACAAGTCATGACATTCCTATACTTTACTCCCTGTGTTAAGATATTTTAGGGTTGTCTGTAAGTCAAACTTTTTCAAGTTTGCTTAAATTTATAGAAAAAATATTTTTACACAAAATAATTATACCAGGAAAATATTTTCCATGGTAGATCTAATGTAACCAATTTGGTGTTATAGATGTTACTACATTTTTCTATAAATTTGATTGAATTTAAAGAAGTTTGATTTAGAGCAAAACCTAATATCTTGCAAAGTATCTTTCTTCGTTTGTTCTTGATTCTAATAATGCACATGAACCTATGAGAAAAAACCGGGTACAGTGGATGGAAATGGAGATGAGCTGTCAATTTGTATTTTAGATGGAAATAAGCAGCTTTAGCCATGCCTCCTAAATTGTTATAAATGAAACGTTTTTTTTCAAAAAATAATTATATATCAAAGTTACTTTGAAAATATTAATCTATTTTTAAAAATATTTTAACTAATACTTAATTCATCATGCGCTAATTTTAATCATGCTCTAGTGAGTCAGAGAGAGAGATGGTTCTGAATCATCACTGTAGAACAAAGCCTACAGTAGTCTATCACATTGTTGGTCAAGAGTTATTATTATTTTCTAAATCATTTGAATTTCAATTTTTTTTAAAAAAATAAACTTTTCTCAGGCAGACAAAAGACAGAGATTATACTGGTTCAGACCCCTTGATAGGTAATAGCCCTAATCCAATTGATGTGGGATTATATGGTAGAAAACACAGGTTACAAAGGGAACAATGGAACTTGACGGATCCGGCGAGATCGTGGTCGAGTTGGTTCGACTAGATCCCCGGCGATTTGGCTCCTTGCAGGCTCCGACTTCGTAGGCTATGAGGGTTGTGTTGGTTCTGAGATTCAATGCCTTAGGTCCTCCCCGGGGGTCCCTTTTATATCGCAGGTCAGGCAGTTTCCAAGTAGAACTCGGAGATATCAAACCCTATACGATACATTGACGACCCAGTCTTGTCCGAGTAGGACTCTTCCCCTCCGTAGACTCCGTGAAGGATTTCCTTAGTGTACGCAGGAAATATCCGTATGCGCGTGGGTATGCCATACCGATATGTGACGTATATCGAAGGGCAAAGGGTATGCCTAACCCGTAACCCTGACAGACGTAATGAGCATATAGAAACATTTGAATATATAACCAGATTAGAACTGCATGATTCATCTGTTGCAATTGGTCAGATGACCCAAAATAGCAGGTTTCAGTATAGTTTAATCAGAAATTAAGGCCACACAATCTAATGTAAAAGGGACCTATTGACAAATCATCACGATGAGTGGGACTCGGTTGATTTCGCCATGAGATTCTTCAGGAATCACGCACGTGTGGAGAGAAGGTGCCTAAATCAAACCAAGGTGAATTAGGAGGTGGGGATTTGCAACAAATCTTTTTATAGGGGGGCATCTCAAACCTAGAGTGACATTTGGGATGGTTTTTGCAATTTTCCCTTATAGTAAATTTTTTGTTGATTTACATGACTCATAATTGAAGTTGGATTATATATATTACAGTAAGTGAATGGCCAATAGGCGAGGACATCATGAACTATGTATCAGAACTACCCAGTGTTACCAATCTGGCAATTTCGATCTACGTTGGGACGGGAGGGCACACCATAGGAGCCACTCTAACCAAACTCATTGCAAAGTGCAAGAACGTCGAATACATCTCCATTGGCTTCAACGACTGGGTAGGTATTTTTGTGTTCAAAGGCTCGATCTGTTTCTCATTAAACCCTAGCTGGACTGATCAAACAGAAAACGTTTTTCATTGTTGTAATTGCAGAAAATCAGACATTGCTCGAATCTGTCGTGCTTCTGTCGCCAGCCAAAGGGTTGGGAGGACCAAACGATCTCACTGGATCACCTTAGGACGGTAGATATCCTCAATTTCAAGCCGAGCGATGATTGGATACGCGTGCTGCAAGTATTGCTTGCAAACTCACCGGCATTGGACACGATGACGGTGGAGCTCGACAAGACTTATTCGAAGGAGATACAGAAGGAAGGCAAGAGCGTTCAGTTTGATGTACCTTGTTCCAAAGGGTTTTGGGCCTCTGTTTCTTCGCAACCTGATGAGCATGGGTTTGATAGCGTAGTAGTAGTCAAGTATAAGTGGACACGAGGGATCTAAACTGTCGAAAACTCTAATCAGGGAATGCTCGCGGGAACCTTGGGCGGCGAACGCGCTACATTCCTATTTTCGGTTGATGCTGATTCCTACCCGATCCTTTCGTGTTTCCTTGTTTAGTTTAGGCCTTCCTATTTTGATCTGCCACGTCACGTGCCTTTTTTTTAGGTTCTCTTGATTAGCGCTCAAGATATAATTTAAATTCAAATTTGAATCAGGTATATAAACTTTTGACTTATAAACTTTGTGTCTATAAACTTTAAATGTATAGAAATACTATATATAAAAATATTTGAATTCAAATTCAAATTTGAATTGGATATATAAACTTTTGATGTGTAAACTTGAGGTGTACAAACTTTAGATGTATAAATTTACTAAAATAGAAAAGTAATGCGGTGCCAAAAAAGGAAACCAGTGGAGGAGAGGGGAGCGATCGTCAGGGGCGATCGATCGCCCATTAGGAGTTTCGTGAGAATCATGCAAAATAAGATCTCAAATAAAAAATAGAAACAAAAAAAACCATAAGACAACAAGAGTAAGTACCAATAGTCTCGTCTTTTTTTTGTCATCCTTTGCTCTTTTTCACTCAATGATAGTAGTGAGCCCAGGTTTTCAATTTCGGTTTCAATCGAAATTTCGTAACCACTGAAATACCAACGCCTCCGCTTCGTCGCTTCCACCGTGGCGACGGGACCGGCGCCTCCATCTTGGCGATCGGACTGGCACTCTACCAGCTACAAAAGCTAAGCAAATAGGCGGCCATGGAGAAGGACGGGGCAGGTGGCTGAAAAATTTTGTGCATACTCCCTCCGTTTCGAAATGTTTGACACCATTGACTTTTTAGCACATGTTTCCTATCATTTGATTCATTGTTAAATATATTTTTATGTAGGCATATAATTTTACATATCTCACAAAAGTTTTTGAATAAGACGAACGGTCAAACATGTGATAAAAAGTCAACGGCGTCAAACATTTTGAAACGGAGGGAGTATATAGTTTGAGTACTCTGAAAGCCTGAATTCTTATCTTGGAGTATATGATCAAGTAGCAGGCCTCATCTATTAGTACCTGAAATGTTATTGTTAATCTTGTCATTACTAGAGGAAATTAATGCATCACCATTGGACTAGAAACTGTGAATTCTGAAACTGAAAGCAGGCAAAGATAACCGATCACTGATTGCTTTTCTTTCTGTACTTAGATCCTTATAGTGGACAAGTACCGTGCAGATGACTATCCCATTTCAGTTTCAAAAGAACATTTAGTTCAGTTTCATCAGAAAATTTCACTTGAAGTTTCATAAGAAATTTTAAGTTCAGTTTCAGCAGAGATTTTATTTCAGTTTCAGTACAATTTTTGATAACTGTACATTTGATAGGTAAGCGTTACTTAAAGAAAGAACAAACGGAACTACTTTATTCAGTTTGTAATGCCACTCAGAACAAAGAAAATATTCAGTTCACTCCTTCACTGTTGTGTGAGTCCTGGCATGCAAATCTTGTGTGACCAGCATGTCCTGACAGTAAGAAAGAACATTGAATTCTGCATGATTATTCACTGAATCCTAAGGGCAAAAGTTCAGTTTGCTCTTAGGAGCGGCAGCATGAGTATGACTCAAACAACAACACTCCTGCTATCATGCTGTACCACAACACAAGATGTCACTTTCAGATGTTCAAAATGATGTATTTCAACAGTTTGATCTTAATTCAGTGCTTCAGCAATTACATCATTGCTGCAAAGTTTAGTGCTCCAGAAATTATGTTTCTTGATTGTTTCTAGGTGAGAATCAGGACCTATACATCTTGGGCGTATGCTTGATTGTTTGCTGCTGCTGCATACACGAGCTTGCTTCTTATCGTCAAAGTTGAGCGCGGTGGGCTTGATGACCTTGGGCGAGGCTGGGATGCCAGCATGGTGCTCGGATCCTCTCCAGCGAGCTGACGACGAGTGGATGGCGGCAGGGTTGGAAATTTCGGTCCCCTCCGATACGATATTAATTCGGTCGAAAACTCGAAATTTTTGAATTTTTGATTTTTTTCATGAATTTGGGTAATATTGGTTCAAATTCAACTAAATTTTGTACAAAATTGAAATTTCCAAAATTTCGAGATTTCGGTGACCCACGATCAAAAGCCCTAAACCGATATAGTGAACCTTGGCAGCCGGGGAGTGGCCTAAAGCTGATGATGACGGGGTCGAGGTGGACGAACTGGCCGACCATGCACGGCGGTGCAGTGCTCCCCGACGGGCTTGCCGGCGCCTATCTACATGCGGTTGAGCAGCTTTGAGAAGGACGCCGGCAGAGAGCGTGGTCATGGCAGATTGGCAGTGGATCGATCTGCAGAGAAGAAAAAGGGGAGACAGGGACGGCGCCGGCGAGTAGGAAGCAGGGTTGGAAATATCGGGCCGAAATTTCTGAAACTTCGGTCCCCTCCTATACGATATTAATTCGGCCAAATTTTTTGAATTTTTCAATTTTTTCATGAATTTGGGTAATATTTGTTTAAATTCAACTAAATTTTGTTTAAAATTCGGGATTTCGGTGACCCCCGATCAAAAACATAAACTGATATAGTGATAGGAAGTGGGAGACTGCTTCAGCGTGGAGGAACGACTGAGGGGCAGAGATGGAAATCTTTTTTTCCCACTGAGCTATAGCGTCAAATATTAAAACAGCTTTTCAAATGAACTAGAGCGTCATATAAAAAAATATGGAGGGAATATTTGACACCGTTGACTTTTTAAGCATATGTTTGACCGTTCGTCTTATTAAAAACTTTCGTGAAATATGTAAAACTATATACACACACATATATATATATGTATATATAACGGAGGGAGTATGTTTGAAGTCACCTGCCATAGTTTAATAATGGACGTGACTATACAGCTAGTGGTAGCTAGTTTGTCTAAACCAGCTACCACTCCATCTATGAGAGATATTATCCATCTATACTTCAAATACAATTTTCTCTTAAACTACTCATCCGATCTACGATCCGGTTGCACCGTTGTGTTTGTAACAATTAAATCTTTATAACAAGATCTCACATGATTATATTCTGATGAAAAATTATAAATTACTTTTATAATATATCTAAATTGCTTTTAGATTTCACTAAATTACTTCTTAGACATGTAAAAGTAAATTCAATGAAGCCTAAAAGTAATTTACATACATTATATAAGTAACTTATAACAAAAGGAAAGTAACTTTAGTGAATGCCTTTTTTCATTGGATGTGACTACATAGCTAGTGGTATCTAGACTGTACTCCATCTTGTATCTCCTTTCAACTTGAAAAATACAATAGTATCTTCTTTTCTCATTCTACATGAAAAACAAAAATAAAAGGAAAAATAATCGATGATTATACAGATTTATAGAGAGTTACTTTTGAACCATGCAAAAGTTACTTCCAATTAACATTGAAGTTACTTTTAAAAATTGTTAAACTTATATGTGTTGATCTGTGCTGATTAAATTTAATTTCTAGATAAAGCCATATTTTCATCCCTACAAAGAATTTACTTCTAATGTCGTGACAAAATTACTTCCGTTTTGTTTTAAGCTACTTTTATAATATATGTAAATTACTTTTAGACTTTGTTAAATTTACTTTTATATGTCTAAGAAGTAATTTAGTCAAATCTAAAAGTAACTTATATACACTACTATAAAAACCCTCATAGGGACCGGCCTTATAGGTGCCGGTTCATTTATAACCGGCACCTATGAGACTTTTCCCATATCCGCACGTTGAAAAAATATACAACCGACACCTTTAAGGATTATAGATACCGGTTCATTAGGAAAAACCGGCACCAATATTATAGGTACCGGTTTTTAAGAAGAACCGACTGTTAATAGTGAAATTTGGTAATCGGCAAAGACGTCATCGGCTTAGAGTCATTATCTGCTGCAGCAATCTCGGAATCAGCCGATGAGAGTTATCAAGTCGCCAATAGTCGGATTCCTGCTATATTCGGTTAAGGAAATCAATCTACTAAAGGAAGCTTATCTATAAGTGACCGAGTTTAAAGAGGATACGGCATGGCAGTTTATCTATTAATTAGGAATAGTTTGTTAGTTTCCTTTTATCTTTAGGGAAGTGTGTTTAGTGTCCGATAAGGACTTTATATTTTCCTTTTATCTTTAGGTTAGTTTCTTTCTTGTCCGACAAGGGATATGTATAGCCCTGGTTAATAGTACACCGGGGTCTATGTAAGATATCGCTACGATCAATACAATTGGGCATCGCCACCTTTCCTTTCTTTTATTTTATCGTCCGGCAGGACTTGCACCTGACGCGGGCTGCATCGTCTTCGATCTCCTGGCGAAGGGATAAGTCCAATGTTCCGTCGGTCAGGCAAATGTATCGTCTACGTCGGCGTCGTTCAAGGCTGCATCAATACATTCGACCTCTTGGATTGCTCTGGTTTTGGATGATATATTTGCCTACCTATTTTCATATGTCTCTGTTATCTAGTCTTAGCATATCAATTTAGCTCTATCGGCTGCTTCTCGTTTAGGGTTTCTGCGGTATCGCTAAATCCGCGTTGCTAGATTAGATTAGCTTAGACATCTACACCCTGAAATCATCAACGGTTGATTGTCTAGATATTATGTTTCTTTTCGTACTTAGTGCTGCATCTTAAGTTGTGATCTACTAAGTGTGCTTAGAACCATAATCTCTAGCTGCTTCTTGATTGCCAATAAGGGTTTTCATCGGGGTTTCAGCCGGTGAGTTATCTGGATGTTGCATCGGCTCATAAGGATTACATATACATATAAGTTGGATTTAGCCGATGACAACAAAGTTTCATTTTTAATTAATCTTGGTGAATTCATGAACATCGGGACCACAGCCGATGTGTGCTTTCTTCGGATCGATGCTTATTTATCATATCAATGCTAGCGCGATTGGTTTATACTGGATTATATTGTTATGTATTACATTGTCATCAGCCGATTGCCTTTATATCATTATCTACATTTGACCATATAGCCGATTGCTTTAAACCCTATCGCTATCGGTGCGTATCGGCATCGGCTATCGCTGGAACTACTCATCGTCTTGTCAGCCGATCGGCTGTTTTGATCTACTATTTGAATATCTTGTCAGTTGCAGGATCAAACTGACTGGCACGCCCGCATCTCACCAATCTTTGGACCTGCACAGGAGCTAAGCAGATCTCCCTGGCGGTGTGTCGATTTTTTTTTCGTCAACGACTGACACTATAATATATTATAGGTGCCGGTTAATTAAAAAACGACACAATAATATATTACAAGGTGCCGGTTAATTAAGAAACCGGCACCATACCAAACCGACCGAGACTGGGCGGCGAGCCGTGCCTCATTTCCGGACTTATCGGCGGGTAGGTCCTGGTTCTCTTCCTTATCCGTGCGTCTTCTCCTCCGGGCTCTGCCTTATCCGCGCGGGCGAGAGGAAGTCTCGACTCCTCGCGCTCTCCACACCGCCCTCCTCCTCTCTCCTCCCGCCCACGCTTCTCTCCTCGCGCACTCACCTTTCCTCCCCCTCACGCACCCGGAGTCCCCTCTCCCTCCGCTTTCTCTCTCTCCAGCCGGCCGCTCCCCCCTCGTCCCCATCTCGCAGCGACGCATGGATCGGGGGCCCGTGACGAGAGGAGGAGATCGGTCCTCCTTGCCTCTCCCTGCTCGTTCCGGCTTCATCGAAGGCGGCCAAGATGCTGGGGAGGGGGAGGTTCGGGGTGGTCGGGTTGGTGGCGGCGTGTTTCGGCGGCGGCGGTAGGTAGGCAAGGGAGGTGGTGGGCGGCTCTCCCATAAGGTGACTCGAGGTGAAGATCCGTCTCTTCCTCCTCTCCCTTCTCGGTCGGGGAAGCGCGTGCGGCGACGGCCTGCCAAGGGAAATGAGTGCGAGCGGTGCCAAGGGACCCCGTGTGCGATTGGCAATGGCATGCTTGACGACAAGACGAGTGGAGTTTCGTGATTGCCTTGTTTGTTGATCGTTGATTGTGATTATATGGATTTGTTCGTTCACTCGGGACTTGTGTATGTTGTTGTTGAATCTGGTGAGAGATTTTGTGTTGTTGTTGTTGACGATTGAATTGCATTTGAAATTGTTGTTCTTAACCGGGGAATTGGGCATCTGTGAATTTGTGATGGAATGCATCCTGCTTGAATGGTGTGGCTCAAAACGCATGGCCTCGGCTGCTTGGAAGCGGCTTTCCTTCATTTTTTTTTTTTGGAGTGTGGAGAGCACAAAGGTGCCGGTTCTACAACGAAGCCACCAATGACATAAGGTCATTGGTGCGACAAAAGGTGTCGGCCGGGAAACCGGGACCTATAAGAGTTTTTGTACTAGTGATATATGATAAAAGTACTTACATGATTATAAAGTAAATATACATATTAATTATATAATATATATATATATATATATATATTCATCGTAATATAATCATGTAAGATCTTATTTTGAAGATTTAATTGTAACGAACACAATTGTGTGGTCGGATTGTAGATCGGATAAGTAATTTAAGAAAAAAATTTGTTTGAAAAGGAAAAGGACATACATGCCTATTAAGAATGCATGCACGTAGTACCATGTACCCGTAGCTAGACTTCTCCACGTTTCTCTACATTTAGGCGTCGCTAGTTAAGACAAAATCGAGAGGCCTCTCCAAATAGATTTTACGTCTAATAATTATGTTTGCTTCTGGAGCATATCAGTGATTGTTTTACATCTTTATTAGACGGGACTATAGTTTTTATTAGACGGGACTATAGTTTTCAAGTAACTGAAAATATCACAAATCTCTCTTATCTATTATAAAAAAAATTCCATATTAAGCTTCCTATAAACTCTCCAGTGTTGCCACGTGGTCCTCCTACAAATACTCATGCCACGTGAAGAGAAAGAACACTATCAGTCTATTGATTTTCTGATGGACGCACACCGTTAGATTAGATTTGTAAAATAACAAACCGGCTAAACATTTTATACGTTCAGCCTAGGAGCGCTCCAGAAATAACAAATCAGATATTCTCAAAGTAAGTACTCCCTCCGTCCCAGAATATAAAATGTTTTAGGTTGGACACGGTTATTAAAAAAATAGTTAGAAGTGAATAGTGGAGGGTGGTGATTGGATTAGTAGTGGAGGTAGCTAGGAAAAATAAATGGTGGAGGGTTGTGATTGGTTGGGAAGAGAATGTTGGCGGATAAATCTAAAGGCTAAAAGTTGTTATATTTTAGGACGGAGAAAGTACATAAGTTAGTAAAAAAAAATAAAAACAATAAGTACGTACATACTATGAGAGTATATATACTGTGGTTTAATTACTAAAAAGTAATATTCAAATAAACGTACATAACTACTTAACTATTAATCTATTTTCCAATTGGTTTGAATATTCATATGATTTGTGATTAAATTAACAATTTAAGAACAATGTTAACTTATATTTCGATTAGAAAATAATATACCAGATGGACCAACATTTCTATTCTTTATATTCTTTATATGCCAGATGAATCACTATCTAAATGGCATGTAAAGAATAGAAAGATTATTGACCCATGGTGATACTACCATATCTATACTTAATTTAAAAAATAAGTAAGGATTCCGTAAAAATTTTTTATCCATCGTTTTTTTCTTCCGTAACGCCGTTTTTTCCCGGTTTTTTTCACGCCGTTTTTTCGTCCGATTGGTTTTTTCTCCGGTTTTTATCCGTCCGAATTTTTTTTTCTCGCGCGGGTTTTTTTTGGGCCCGGTTCTTTTCGCCCGATTTTTTCTGGTCGCGATTTTTTTTGTCGCGTTTTTTTTGGCCCGGTTTTTTTCCAGTTTCCGATTTTTTCTTAATGGGTCACAATTTTTTTTGTTACGGTTTTTTGGTGGGCCTGGTTTTTTCCAACCGTTGTTTCGATCAGTTTTTTCTTGGTGCACACGGAAGGATTGAATCCCAAATAGAGTTACCAAATCTTTGTATTTACCTATTATAAAAATTTGAAGATGATTCCATACTCTCCTTATTTTTTATCCGTCATCTGTGTTAGACACGTATAAAACCAAATTGGACCGAAAAAACAACCAACTGGCAACACAACTAAAAAACTAGATCGAACAAAAATAAATCGTCCACCGGCGACCCGGACAAAAACTACCAGATCAGACCGGAAAAAACTCAGCGACCTAGATCGTAGCAGAAAAACCATGTGTATTATTAAAAGAACATATCAACCATGAGTATTATTAGAAGAAAAACCAGATCAGATGGAAAAAATGAGCGACTCGGATCAGACTTGAAAAAACCATGTGTATTATTAAAAAACCAGATCGGGCAAAAATAACTCGGCAAAAACCATGTGTATTATTAGAAGAAAAAACAGATCGGACCGGAAAAAAAGAGCGACCCAGATTAGACCCGGAGGTCGCCGTTGTCAGTCGCGTTCTGCTGTTATGGTTTTGTTCACTGCCAATATCCACCGTCAATAGATGAGTCCAATTATGGGACACATCCTACCACAGTCCTCTCCACCGTTTGATCGTCAGACCATCCACGCCCATCTTGAGTATTATTATTATGAGACCATGAGTATATCAATGTGTAATGGTGGTTTTTATCCATCCTAATTATCATTAAAATTTCTAATCAATACTTAGCCTAAGAAATAATTTATCCGTAGCGAAGCACGGGCATTTTGCTAGTATATTCTTAATTTTTGATCTTCCCTATTTTCTCTTTTTCTCGCCGACAATCTTCTCTTTGTCCCTTTCCAGTGACCCCCCATTTATGCATGTACAACACAACTTGGAAAGCTTAACATTGGTATCAGAGGTGTGGGATAGTGATACACATATAATAGTGTTCATTTAATAATAGCGTTATGCTTGGTTCATATCTCGTATATTTTCACAGCACGAATCTTGGAGGGGATCAAGTGATATATACAGAAATTGATTATAACCAAGCGAAAAATTTGGTGACAGTATTTTAGCAGTCGGAAATGCGAGCATCCGTGTAAATTAACACGGATGAACAAATTTCATCATAAATAACCTAACCAGTTAAACTATGCTCGATTCGTATGATTGCATACCATTTAACTATAATATGCAAAGTGAAATTTATACCAGTGATTAGAAAAAGGCCAGGTAACATTTGGACGGGGATGGTGCGAAAGACTTCTACAGAGGGGAGCTCGAGGCGATTATCATCTCCCCGGCGATCAGCCGGTGGCCAAAGCTCACACTGACTGACATAATAATACACACACACTCTCACTCATCTTAAACTAATAGAGCAAATGACAATTGTCAATCAAACTCTAAAGCATATTGAAACAATGAATAACTAACCAAATTATATTTTTAAAGAAAAAGCTAGCATTCCCCTGCTTTTGATCGACTAAAAAAATTAATCCTTTCTACATGGAAATAATATATATGTTGTGCCCAGCTTTTCATCGTCAAGGAGATGCACTTCTTATTCCTTGGTATGCCTTTTCCGTGTCCACATAAACTTCGTGCCACCATTGAACCTATGAACACCAAATTCCCAAGCATAAGGTTCCCAATACCCTGGGTAACAAGGCACGTCAAATTGATACTCTTTGCCTTCCACCCGACGACGATGAAATAAATATTCGTAGTCAAGCTCCACGGTCATCGTATCAAGAGCTGGTGAACTCGCGAACAATAGTTGTATGAGACTTATTTGATCATCCAATGATGCAAACTTACGCATATCTACCACTCTTAGATTCTTTAATGATATCATTTGGTCTTCCCAATCCTCTGGCTGGTGACAAAGGCAGCCTGATTCTGAACAATACAAGTCATACTGCAATAACACCAGTACAGAACACAATATATATGTTAGTCATTTCAAGTTTGATTAGACAGTAGAAATCCTCTTTTATACAAGATTCATATAAGAGCTAAATCTTACATACCCATACTGAATTAATCAATGTGAAGGTATTGAATATTGTTGAACTTAGTGATGAACTTGGCTAGACTAGCTCCTACGGCATGCCCATCGAAAATCGAACTCACTTTTATTGTCAAACTTGTAACACTGGGAAGTTGTGGTACATCCTTTATGATGTCTTCGTGACCTGCATGCCACAATCTTATTTTAATCAAAACTATAGTGTTATTGCAAACGAGAAAATTATAGGATATTAGTACTAATATATACTACCATGTCGAGCAACAAATTTAACCCGTCAAATTAATAGAGGGGCCATTAATGACGGTTTTGGTCATGAGGGCCAATCTTCAATGGGGAATTTTCTTGGCCCGTCATAGGTGAGTGTATATATGATGGGCCATTGGCCGCCGTCAAAGATACCTGGTTGTGTACTTGTGTACTAGTGATATATATATGTATGGAAGCAATGCACATAATAAAATGACTATAGCTTTCTTTTATAAGTGGGACACGGATATTATTTCATCTTTTTATAAGAGATGCGGCGCTGATTCATGGTTCATGCTGCATATGGAAGATAAATTAAGAGATACTATAGTGTGTATTACGATATCTTAATTTATCTAGTACTCCTTTTGTTTCACAATGTAAGACTTTCTAAACACACATATGTATAGATTTATTAACAACTATTTCCTCCGTTTCACGATGTAAGTCATTCTAGCATTTTCCATATTCATAATGATAGTAATGAATCTAGATAGGTATATATGTCTAGATTCATCAATACTACTATGAATGTGGGAAATGCTAGAATGACTTACATCGTGAAACGGAGGGAGTATATAAATGTGTGCAATGCTAGAAAGTTTTACATTGTGAAACGGATGAAGTAGAATATATAACGTTGTACAAAGAAGCATAGCAATGTACGTACCTTCGTCCACATAAATATCTAGTTTCACCTCTAGGTGAACCACGGCGTTGCAGTTCTTGAGGAGCCAGACGGCGGCGGCATTGACATCGTACTCGTCCTCCTCCTCGCCGCCGCCGCCGAACGACATGACCCGGAGCTTCTTGATGCGCCGGACGGCCGCCGCGCCGTCGAACTCCAGCCGCTCCGGGTCCACGAGGCTATCGCACGAGAACACCTCCAGCCTCGGCGCCGAGATGGCCATGGCGGAGGAATCGGAATAGGGCAGGCGGCTGCAGTCGCCGACGCGGAGCAGCCGGAGCCCCGGCGCGTCGACGTCGAGCCATTGCAGGTCGGGCAGATGCACCAGCCGGAGCTCCTCGAGCGCGGCGGCCGCGTCGAGGCGGCCGACAGTGCCTGAGGCTCAGCCTCCGCAGCCGCGGGCAGCAGGACGACGAGAGCAGGTGGCCGAGGCGGAGGTCGTCGTCGCCGCCGCTGCCGGCGTCGAGCACGGCGTGGTGGAGCGTGAAGTCGGTGAGCGCGCGAAGGCGCCGGTGGCCGGGACGCTGACGGTGGCGTATCCGAGGTAAGGCTCATCACCTCCGCCCTCGTCGAGCTTGGCAACTCGACGCGCACCACCTCGCCGTCGTCAGTCACCGACGTCGCAGCTGTGCCGGCTTTCCTCTCTCGGCGTTCTCGCCGCCACGGGCGCCACCAGCGGCAGCTCGAGGGTGAAGCGCCCCTTCACGTGGCGCTCGGCGAAGCGGAGCCACGTCGACGCGCGACAGCGTGATGTCGGTTCATGGCGATGGTCGTGGAAGTAGTACCGCTCACCACGCCGTAACTACACACACGGTTTGTTGCGCGACCGGTTGTGTTCGGAGCTGTACACCAGGGAGATCTCCATGACATCGACGTCGTCGCTGCCCTCACCGGCGGCGGCGCGCCGCGCGAGGAGTGTGGCGTCCAAGGCGGCGATGAGCCGCCGGGCAGCGTCGCGGCGAGAGAAGGCGAACTTCTCCCGGTCGACCTCGCCGTGCTCATCCGCGACGGAGCCCGGCCCGACGGCGAAGCGGAGCGCCGGGGCGAGAGGCCAGAGGCGGCGCCACCGCTTCGACGGCATGGTGGCCCGCGCCATGTCTCTCGCCGACGGCAAGAAGCCGATGATGTGAAGCAGCACGTCGTCGTTGAGCTCGCTGATCATGTCGGCGCCGTCCGCCGCCATCGTCACGTCGTGCATGTTGTTGGAATCCGTGGATGATGGTGATTGAAACGCAGCATGGAGCCATGAAATTGTTGGTGTCGGTCAAATACATGGAGGGTCGTCGAATCAAGCTCGGGATACATGGTCGAATCGGAGTCTCGATCGATCGATGCTAATTGCACTCCCAGTAGAGATTCGTTCTCTTATTGATATACTCCCTCCATTTCAAATGTTTGACACCGTTGACTTTTTAGTACGTGTTTGACCATTCACCTTATTCAAAAAATTTAAGTAATTATTTATTATTTTATGTCATTTGGTTCGTTGTTAAATATACTTTCATGTGCACATATAGTTTTACATATGTCACAAATTTTTTTAATAAGACGAGCGGTCAAACATGTGTTAAAAAATCAACACAGTGTCAATCATTTTGAAACGGAGGGAGTATATAATAGGGTTAAGCCCGATTTACCCCCTAAACTCTTGCGAAAGTACGCTTAATTAACCTCTCTAAACTACGATACGGGACATAATACCCCTTAAACTATTCAATCCGGACCCAACAATGCTTCACTATGTATAGATTTAATGTTGTACTGAACTGAAACATTCTTTTACAACAAATCACCCACATATTTTGGAAACCCTCTATTTAGGGAATTCATTTCTTTTTTGTTCTACAAAATGTTTCACCTAGTGCACTCACAATGTTTCACTATATATAGATTTAATGTTGCAGGGAACTGAAACATTCTTTCGTTATTTGTTGAAACATTGTTTTTATATAAGGTGAAACAACGCCCGATTTAAACTATTGAAACATTTCTGATCTATTTAGTGAAACAATTCCGATATACTTGGTGGAACATCGTGCAACATTTAAAAATAATTCAATAATAAGCTAATTTTTTTTCGTCGGAATATATCCATGTGTGGTCCTGTTTTAAAGATTTAATTGCAACGAATTTAATGGAGCAATCGGATCATGATTTGGATAAATAATTTATGAGAAAAATTAGTTTAAAGTGGTTTTGCACGTATACGTGGCGCCCGATTTTTCTCCAAACCCATCGGGCGCCCGACGCGTATACTCGTCCTATAGATTTTGATATACAGAGCACTCGAAAACTTATTTCCATATCCGGAAAGCTTTTGGCAACAACATGGAAAATGCTTTGCATCTGCCATCCGACGGGACGAAAAATATCGGACAAAAACCTAAGGTGGAGCCCACCATTGATTTAACCCATCCTTTCCACAACCTTATCCTCTTTTGCATCTCACTGCTTTGCTTCCAAAAAAAAAAAATCCCCATCACACGGCGATGACCCCCTCCGCCGACGCCGCGAAGCTTTCCGTCTCTGGCACCGCCCTTGCGGCGCTGCTCGCGTGCTGTGGCTAGGCCGACAGCGACTCTGATGGGCTCTTCTTCAGCGTGGCTAGCCACACATCCGCGGCTCCCCCTCCTTCTACGACAATGACGACGACCAGGCCCGCGCCTCCTCGGGCCCCTCCCTCTCCATCTCCGTCGCGGGGCACGTCTCGGTTGCGCAGCCTTCCTCCCTCGCCGATCCGCTTGGCCGACCGTAATAGAAGAAGACAAATATGGGTTTTGTTGGGAATTTTAGTGAATTTGCATATTATTTGTATTTTTGTTGCACTTTGTTTTATAAAGTTATTTCGTTCCGTTTTGATTGATTGTTGCATACATCGATTTTTGGTGTTGCAATTAGTATGTTCGACTATTGATTTGGTTGAAACAATTTTGCTCAAGCAGTGAAACATTTTTTCTCTGCTAGTAAAACTTTTGACTTATTGTTGCATACATCGATTTTTAGTGTTACAATCAATATGTTCAACTATTGATTTGGATGAAACAATTTTGCTCAAGCATTGAAATTTTTCTCTGCTAGTTAATCATTTGGAACATTTTTATTGAAACAATTTTTATCAAGAGATGAAACATGTGAAACATCCCTCAACAGCACGGTGCAACACTGTCCGACGATTTCCACAAGATCGGACGTTCGATCCGTAGCAGCCTCCCAACAACACTTCTGTCTGATGCGGTAGGACAAATAGTTTAATTGGAGACTATATAAAAATTAAAGTGAGGTTCAGAACATTTCTATAATATATTAATCGGTTTTGCTAAAATACCGTCGTCGCCAAATTTTTCGCTTGGTTACAATCGATTTCTGTATCGCTTGATCCCTTCCAAGACTCTGCTGTGATAATATACGAGATATGAACTAAGCACAACACTAGCATTTTATTAAATAAACTAATCATGCGATTTATTTCAGTTGAATTTCTCCTTGCAGGATTGATGTACGTAGATCAATCAGTTATCATTGTTTTTGACGTGAAGTAATTTTCGTCATTGTTAACGTATAAGTGAAATTGATATACTATCAATAACAAAACAAGCAAATCCCTACTGGGACTGGGAGTGCAATTAGCATCGATCGATCGAGACTCCGATTCGACCATGTATCCCGAGCTTGATTCTACACCTCCATGTATTTGACACCAACAATTTCATGGCTTTATGCTGTGTTTCAATCACGATCATCCATGGATTCCGACGTGACGACGCACGACGAGACGCCGGCGGCGGCGGACGGCGCCAACATGATCAGCGAGCTCAACGACGACGTGCTGCTGCACATCCTCGGCTTCTTGCCGTCGGCGAGAGACGTGGCGCGGGCCACCATTGTTAGAATAAATCTTGTGCTCCTGTTTCCATTTTTCCTCTCGTATACACTCGTTTTGCAGGTTCAGCTACAGCCAGTGCTTGTGCTAACAGTGGTATCAGAGCGAGGCGACGTCCCCTGGCGTGATGTCCCTCCCGGTCGGCAACGATGATCGGCACCGACGTCTGTCGGTCTCGCCGCCGCCCCGGCGCGGGCGGCGCACTGGCCGCGAACCCATCGTTGAGCGGGTGATCGAGAGAAGCTCCGCGTCTATATATATATGTGAACATTTTAGATTTTTCAAGGTCCTTGAGATATTAAGCGATTACACTAATACTCCGTTGTTAATCCTATCTTATTATAAAGTTATCCCCCACTAAATTCTTAAGCTTAACATGCAAAGATGCCACATCATTATCCACTAACAAGATGTCACATCATCATCCACTAATTAACAAGATGCCACATTATCATCCACTAACAATCATAACATGTAAACATCATGCAAACATGCTATATCTTTATAGTTTTTATAATTTAAGAGCTTTTCAAATACAAACATGTTAAATTATTAATCAACATAATTCACATAACGTTTCAATGTATATCTTTATTATGTTTTATGATATCCTATATACTTATATAGTTCGTCCTCACTTAGTTAGTGGTTAAATGATTAATCTATATATGGTCCAAATTATCTTTTTCCTTTTTTTCTCTAATTAAGTCATATCACATCAATTGTTTTTAGCCTTTAGATGATTAATCTACGGTCCAAACTATTTCCCTACTTTTCTTCTTGCGTAAAGTCATACCACCTTACTTTTTATGTTGAATCACCATTCTACATACTATTTAAATTTAAATTATCATAAACCACATTAATTTACTTAACCTGATGTTATCTAGCTAACTTACATGTTATTTTTTTATTGTTATCATACTAAATTCCCACAGCAATTCGTGGGGTTTCATCTAGTTTCAATAATTCTTAATGTATGTCTCATGGACGCATGAATCAGCTTTCATCTCTTATCAAAAGATGAAATAATAATAATCCATCCATGAACATAAAAAATAATAATCCGTGTGCACTTATCAAAAATTGTATCTATAGCTAGATAAACCGATCAGTGATAATTTGTTTGCACTATGTACATTGCTTCCACGCTTATTTATGTTAATACCTTATGATTTTTCTATTGCAATAACCCTGTGGTTTTAATTAAACCGGGATGTGAACCTTCAGATTACGAGGACATCATAAAGGATGTACCACAACTTCCCAGTGTTACAAGTTTGACAATAGAAGCAAGTTCGTTGTTTAACGGGCACGCCGTAGGAGCAAGTCTAGCCAAGTTCATCGCTAAGTGCAACAATATCAAATACCTACGCATTGATTTTTCAGGCTGGGTACGTAAGATTTACCTCTTACCATATAGTCTTTGTATAAAAAAGAATTTGTGTCTAATCAAATTCGAAATGACTTACAAAGTGTTTTATGTATTGGTATTTTTGCAGTATAACTTGTACTGTTCAGAACCAGGTTGCCTTTGTCACCAGCCAGAGGATTGGAAAGACCAGATGATCTCATTGGAGAACCTAACAGTGGTAGATATCCGTCGGTTTACACCGTTGGATGACCGGAGAAGCCTCGTACAACTATTGTTTGCGAGTTCACCGGCTCTTGTTACGATGACTGTGGAGCTTCACGGCTGTTATTTGGTGGATTGTCGGGAGGAAGGCAAAGAGTATCAATTTGATATGCCTTGTTACCAAGGGTATTGGAACCCTTGTGCTTGGGAATTTGGTGTTCATAAGTTCAACGGTGGCACGAAGTTTAAGTGGACACGGGAAATGTGTACCAATGAGGCAGTATGATCTTTTGTAACATAGTATCTGTGCATTACAATGGGAAACAAGATCAATCTGTCCATTGTCATTTTTCCTTTCAGATCTTTTCAGCATTTATAAAAGAGTATCAATAGAACGAACTCAATTAAATCCATTAATGTTGTTTTTTATGATATCTATTTGTACAGTATTGCACAAATTGGACTACACATTGGAGCATCATATCAATGTAGAGACATTAGAGCGAACCTTGTTAAAGTTAAATGCCTGTAAACCTGTTTCTGATGCCAAACACACCAAACCAAAAGATTACTGAACCATTCACCTCTTATTGGAAATTTTTTTTTCTCCCCTCTTATTCCCCTGCAGACTGCAGTACTGCACTCCAACCGGAAAAAAGAGGGCCGTCAACACAAACTATATAGTACAAAAAGCTCAGGAAGCCAATGAGCATATGACTCTAAATTTGAAATCAAATCTGTGCAGATTACCATTTTTCCTATATATAGAATTTGGCCAACATAGGAAGGCAACTTATTAGAGTATTCATTATAGAATCAACTCTCGCTCACCCAGTGAATACAATGTCGGTTCGAAATTTTTGAAATTTTGGACCCTAGCAATTCATTATCTCGCTTGAAAGTTTTGGAATTTTTCATGTTTTTGAATTCGGTCAAATTAAAGCTTATTTAAATACAGTTAAATTCTGTTAAAAAGTCAAATAGTTTAGGTAAAAGAACATGGAAATTCCTGAAAATTGAAATTTCGATGGTTCCGAAATTTCGATTGAAACCGAAATGTGAAACCTGGGCTCACCATCATTTAGTGAAAAAAGAGCAAAGGATGACAAAAAGACGAGACTATTGTACTTACTCTTGTTGTCTTACGTTTTTTTTTTCTAATTTTTATTTGAGATCTTATTTTGCATGATTCTCATCTCTGCAACTCACGATTCCACGGGAGAAGAACCAGCTCCAAGTTGACAAAGATCATGATTTGGTCTGGTATATCCATGATTATCTTTGCAATTACGGTTCGAATTAATCAATCGTTTGGAATTAACTCTGGCTCACACACCATCAGCTTGAGATTCCACGGCTGCCACACCCGACAGCCGCAAGATCAGGTCACTCTTGGCCGCCGCCTACAGGAAAAGACGCCATGCATGGCAGCGTACGCCGCCACCCCCTACACAATTCCGCGTGGTAGGTATAAAAACACAAAGCTTCGAGCGACTCGTAGTTCCACAATTCATTCATGCTAGCTACCGATTTGAAGCTCAGCCACGTGACGCCCGACGACGATGACGTCGATGGCGAGAGTTGTCGTCGAGCTGCCCGCGCGTGCGCGGGGCTCGGGAGGCTTTGTTGGCGAAATAACCCCGATCAAACACCTTGCGTGCAAACTGCAGCTGTCCGGCACGGCAAAAGATGAGAACAGTGACGACGAACAGAGAAGGGAGCGAAGGGAGCGAAAGGATATGCAGTCTAGTGGTTGAGTAGCATCTAAGGTCCTGAGTCTAAATCTTTATAGGAGCGAATTTCAGATTGTGTTGTTTGATGGGCTAAGTTCACAATTTAAAAAGAAGAACAGAGAAGACAAATTCACAATCTACTGGGCCCGCCTGTGAAATCATCTACTTTCGCGGACCTTTGTTTACAGGCGGCCTTTTTCCTCGCCTAGAAAAACTATTTTTGGCTGTTTGGGAAAACGATTTTAGTAGTAGTGGTCGGAGGTCGGTGCGGATTCGAGGTCGCACAGATGCGTGTTTGTAATCAACCTAACCTACGATTTTGCTAGTAAACATCACGCGACAGTCGACAGATACCTAAATTTACATTGATTCGATCGCTCATACATGTCGAGCATAATTGCGTTTAATTCATGGCAAGTATCAAGCGACCGTATCATCCATGGATTCCACCACCAAGACGCACGACGTGAAGACGACGGAGCCTTCACCGGCGGCCGACATGATCAGCGAGATCAACGACGACGTGCTGCTTCACATCCTCGGCTTCCTGCCGTCGGCGACCGACGTGGCCCGGGCCGCCGTGCTGTCGCAGCGGTGGCGCCGCCTCTG
>CM020189.1:14581438-14615502 GCA_009805545.1 Oryza longistaminata
CATGACAGAAGATACTGTAGAGCCAGGGAGGTAAACTAGACTTTTGGCTGGCTATTACACAGCCCGACAGAAGGAGAGAGAGGGGAGGGAATGGGCTGAATTCGGCCCAAGACTAGGAAGGATGATTTATTGCTTTTCCAAATAAATTAACCAATCAGATGATCTTTCAATTGTTAAAAATACTTCCAATGCTCAAATAATTCCAAGAAAAATCTTGAACATACTTGGACACTCAAAGTATTTAATATAATAATATCCAGATCATTTAATGATAATTTATTATTTAAATAATTACTGAAATGTTCTTTGTATTATTAAAATAATAATTGAGCTCTGAAAAATTCCAGAACATTCCAGAGAGTTAAATTAATCATGGAGAATTTAATAAAAAATAAATCCAACCATGCTCTTAATTTAGGAATTTTTATTCCCACATTTAACTTCACTTGTAAATTAATGAACATTTAATTCTATTAATAATTTATTAAATAATTTATTAAATCCTTAAACGAAAATCAGGCTTTGACACTGCGGAAGGAGAAGAGCGAGTTAGGAGGGGAGGACCGATGCGTGGTGACTGGAAATGAAGGCCGATGGCGACGACGAGAGGTGGAGCTCACCGGCGAACTTAGAGGATGGGTTTGAGCGGCGGAAGACGACGACCGGAGCAGCGGACAAGGTGCGGGCTAGAACTGCGAACGCGCCAGCGGCCAGCACCACGGCTGGGCGAGTCCCCCCTCACCGGCGAGGAGCGGCTGGAGCTCTGTTGAAGTGGAGGTAGCTCGGCTCCGCGGGTAGGGAGGTGGTTCTGGTGGTAATGGGAGGGATGAGGCGGCGGCCGAAGCCGGCGGTGGATGCGCGCAGCACAGCAGCGGTGGGAGCGGTGGAGCGGCGGTAGGCGCGCCGGCTGGAGGCCGGCTGATGGCAATGGCGGCTCGGGGTTCACAGTGGGAGGATTGGCTGCAGCGATGGAATGGGAAAACGGAGCAGAGGCCAAGGTGCGCCACGGCGAGGCAAAGCTGAAGGAAACCAACGGCGCGGCGGTTGGCGTACGGCGACAGCGGCGTGCAGCCGGAGCTCGCCAGCGGGCGACGTCCACGCGGAGCAGCCGTGGTGAGAGCCGAGGAGGGAGTGCGGTGGTTCGGTGGGCGAAATGGGGGGAAACGAGGAGGGATGCTCCGGGGATCGTTTATATACACTCGTGGGAGGGGGGACCGTGCCGAGTGGGGCGGGCAACGGCCGGCAAAGTGGCGGCATCGTGGATCATCTCTGTCATGGACCTGGGCTTATGTGGGCTGCTAGCCTTAGCCCACTCGGCTGGGAGCAACTATAAGGAAACAAATCCTACAGAGGAGGAGGCCATCGAACAGATAGGCCACGGCAGCGACCTGGAGGCCGGTTGGCTCCTCGTCGATCTACTCCTCTACCCCTTCTCTTCATTTACTTGTTCTAGAAGCTTCTAGCTCTCCTTGTTCCTTCCATCTTCCACCTCACTATTGTAGTAGAAACTGCTACTGCATCCACTGAATGAGCCACTCTTGTATTGAATTTGGTGTTGCTTGAATAGAGGAGTGGGTCTCTAACAATCTGGTATCAGAGCTGTTCGGTTCACTAGGATTCTTCTCATGGAGGTGTTTGGGAGGCAGTCATTCAAGAGGGAGGAGGAATTGGGCTGGGGAGGTGTTCACCCAAGCAGCGCCTGTCACCTGTTCGATGAAATGCCTAGCCGATATGCAGTGTCCGAAGAAGAAGTTCTTCTCGTCATGAACAAGGAGAAGGTAACTAGGGAAGAGGCGCTACATTTGATACATGAATTGTGGGATGCTAAGCGCAGAATAGATGAGAAGCTAGATCGGTTATTGGAGATGTTTGGTGTGAAGCTAGATGGGGGAATCAATGGGGCTGAGGAATACAATACTTTCACTGAGGAGCTCACCCCTACCACTGAGGCTGTTGCATCTCCACCACCCCAGGAATCTCCTTCAGCGCCCACCAAGTGTTCGACGGTCGTCCTCAACATCAAGGGTGTCACTGAACAAGCTATGGTTGTATCGCTGACCAACACATGTGTATCCGAGGGTGTTCCAGGATCAGATGAAATAGTTGA
This sequence comes from Oryza longistaminata, assembly GCA_009805545.1. Taxonomy (NCBI): domain Eukaryota; kingdom Viridiplantae; phylum Streptophyta; class Magnoliopsida; order Poales; family Poaceae; genus Oryza; species Oryza longistaminata. Next base: position 14,583,546 of record CM020189.1, read on the forward strand.
AGCCTTCTCACCAAGATCATTCATCAACAGCAAGCTCGTCACAGTGATGCCCACAAAGTGTTTGATAATATGTGAGGAGCTATCGACTGGTGGTGAAGAGGATAATGTGGCCACCAACTATTGGGTTGAGTACACTGTGGCTACTACAAGGCTCACATCTATGCCCACAACCTTCAGGAACTTGTGGTTCAACTACACTACAATTGCTACCAAAAGTGTCACTGTCTTGGGCTCAATACACATTACTGGATATGCACCATTGCCATCCCGGACAGCCGCAGTTGCAGTGTACAAGGCTAGGGTGTTCTCGGGTCCTCGACCTTCGCCATGGCCTGGTCCATGGTTGAGCCAAGGCATAAGAGGTGTGGCGAAGTTTCTACCACCTTGGCCATCACCTAATATATGGTGCAGGTGCTTGCTTAGTTTTGGTAATTCTGGCGAGTTATCTCAAAATCACTTCAAGTCGTTTCAGATGGAACAAATGGGAGTCATTGATAACTATGGAATGAATAGGTTTGATAAAAGAACTTGGTTTGTGCATGATAAGACTAAGGGCATGCTGGAACTTTTGGCATCTTTATTTTTGTTGCAAGCAACTTTCTACAGAAGCTAGCATTGGACATTCACGTGATCAAAGAATCCATTGGCATGCTCAGTGTTGGACTATTCCAATTCCAATTTGGGTTCAGAGCAATATTAGTGATGGACTGTTGAAACCAAAACTACTGCCAGGGTCAGTTCCCTCTCATGTTAATGTGATGGATGAGCTAAAGTTATTACTTGAGCAGTGGAAACTTAAGGCGTTTAGTTCATGGGCTACAAAAGGGCAAGATTTTTACTCTGCCATTTCTTGGGGTGCAAATTGGACAGAGCTTCAACAGTTACTATGCAGATCTGAGTGTATTCTTCAGTGGAATCAATTGAGACAGATGTATGAGCTATTGTTACAGAGGGAGTTGCCGAAACTTGGCTGGAGCATCATTGTCCAATTCAAACCAATTGATCTGAGGCCCTATACACAGTATTTGGGGAAGGAAAATTATTGGGCAAGAGCAACTATCTCCTATGGAAGCAAATATCTGTTAGCAGTCAAAAGGTTATGGGCAAGGTTAAAGGAAGATTACTCTGTTGTTCCTAGTTGGATGAACTGGAATTATGTGAGAAGAATATTGTGGTCTTTGGGATGTTTGCTGTCTTCTAGTGCTACCCATCTAATTAGTGTGGATTGGACTATATCTGAGAGCTGCAAATCATCATGCAAAAAAACACTTGAAGATGGTGAAATAGATGAGTACCTGCTGTATACTAAAGACCAAGAATTCTCATATGAGCAATTGATAGTCCATAAAGAGGAGTTTGCTACAGTTTGGGTTTATCAGAGTGCTAGTTTTATCAAAAGTAAGGGCTATAGCATGACTGTCACCATTGCAGCAAGTACCTCATTTACCAACTCTATCCCAGTGCCACTAGCTGGTCAAGTTTGGAAGGAATTCTCATGGACACTGTATTGTTGGAATTATGGGTTTGTGCGGAAATTACAGTTCTATTTTATGGTGTTTCTGATCAGTGTCAAACAAGCTGCGGCTATGGATATCTTGGATAGAAACTTGGAAGAGTCTGATCCAACAAGATTAAAGATGTGGCCTGTTCATCCAAAATATGTTCAGAGGCAGTGCATAAATCAAAGTGATGAAATCTGTCTTAGTGCACCTGATCTACAAATACCATGGGATCCTGGTGGTTCTCATTAAGCGGCTTGGGGACAAGCCGAAATTTAAGGAAGGGGGAATGTCATGGACCTGGGCTTATGTGGGCTGCTAGCCTCAGCCCACTCGGCTGGGAGCAACTATAAGGAAACAAATCCTACAGAGGAGGAGGCCATCGAACAGATCGGCCACGGCGGCGAACGGCGGCGGCGGCGACCTGGAGGCCGGTTGGCTCCTCGTCGATCTACTCCTCTACCCCTTCTCTTCATTCACTTGTTCTAGAAGCTTCTAGCCCTCCTTGTTCCTTCCATCTTCCACATCACTATTGTAGTAGAAACTGCTACTGCATCCACTGGATGAGCCACTCTTGTATTGAATTTGGTGTTGCTTGAATAGAGGAGTGGGTCTCTAACAGGGCTGCACCCATCGGGTGGTAGCATCCCGTCCCCGTCCCCGTCCCCGTCCCCATGCAGGTGATAGCCACCCACCGGGTTCCCCACACCCGACGACGGCAGCAAGAAGACAGGGAGGCGGAGGAGGCGACGACGTGCAGCGTGAACACGTGGTTTGGTCGGCAGCAAGAAGACAGTGGCGGAGATGGAAACGACGACATCTAAATGGCAACGACGGCGTACAGCAGGCACCCGCGCGAGCACGAAGCTTGGTGACGACGGCGTCACACGGCGGTGCCCATGCGACTTGGAGGCGACGATGGCGCGGGAGTGCGACCTGGTTGCCTGCCTGGCGCGATGGCGCCTTGGTCACCCGGGATTCTGGATCAGAGAAAAAAACGAGAAAAAGGGGATCGGAGGAAAACGCCAGTGGCGGCTTGGACCAGAGAAATCACCGAGAGATGGAGACTTAGGGCCTGTTTGGTACAGCTCCAACTCCTAAATATAACTCCAGGAGTTGAGTCTAGAGTGGAGTTGTGGAGCTGCCTAAACCCAGCTCCACAACTCTAGTGCATTTTGTGAGAGAGCTCCACCCAACTCCACTCCCAGTTTTGGTGGAGCTGAAACTGTTGGCTGAGCTTCACCTCCCGGAGAGGTGGAGCTGGAGCTGGAGTTGTGCCAAACAGGCCCTTTAGGCAGCTCCACAACTCCACTCCAGACTCAACTCATGTAGTTATATTTAGGAGTTGGAGCTGTACCAAACAGCCTCTTCACGCACGGCTCCGGCAACGATGGCGACGACACCAACGCCGCCGCCTTGTGGCTTCTCAAGAACTGCGTCGCGCTGGATCATCTCGACGTGGACTTATTTTTTGCCATGGTAATTAAACCTAAAATTGTGATTGGTTCCTTCAACATAACATTATTACTTCTTTTTATTATTGCTATACGTACTAAAATTTTCTTACAAAACTCTTACTAACAAATTTCTCAACCGTTTGATTTAACTAGATGGAAGTTAAAAAAAATCTAGATTTACTTGCAGCTTGCCATAAGCCCATAACAGAGTTTGTAAGAATTTGGTAAGAAAATTATAAGAGACACAGTAACACGGACACTCACCATATATATATATACATATATATATATAAATGCATGCTACAAAACAAATACCATATGAAAACATTAATTTCAAATGAAACATATTTTGTATCAGCAATATTTTGCACACTAAACATAAAGTTGTTGCTCAAGACATACAAGCTAGGTTTGATTTTTTTTTTTTTTTTTTTTTTTTGTAGAAATGCCGGCCTTACAAAATTGATTCAATGCCTGATAGTAGCATACCGGAATTTTAATCAACCCTGTCACCCACAGAATCAAATTAAAATCAATTATCCCATTCTGAACAAAAAAAATGTGATCATCATTCATATAATTTTGTTTCAATTGTGTATTTTCCTTTAGACACTAACTATATATTTATTGATCTTTAAAAAATACAGTTGAACATGGCAGACACCATGTTAGATGTATACTGTTACGACCTTGAAGATGAAAGCGAGGGCATGGATGTGGGTGGGCATTCCATAAGTTCAACCATAGCCAGATTTCTTTCAAAGTGTGAAAGAATCGAACAACTCTCCATTCACATCCAGGATGGGGTAAGCATAATCCCTTCTTACCAACTTCTTTAATCTATGCAGTTTAACACGCTAAAAATAGAATGCAGTACTTAATTTACCGCAAAATAAATATAGTTTCATGTTCCTAACCAACTTAAAAAACTGAAATTATTTTTATGTAATTTGCAGCGCTTAGTGTGCTCAGATCCTCTCTGTATATGTGGCCAACCGGAGGATTGGGAGGACCAGATGATCCCATTAGAGCATCTGAAGAACATCGAGATCTGTGGGTTCGCGCCGTTCAAGGATGACCGGAAACGGCTCGTGCGACTACTGTTCTTAAACTCGCCGGCACTTGAGAGGATGACCGTAGAGCTTGACAGTAGGCACGTAAGTAAGAGGCAAGAAGATGACAGAGAGGTGGTTTTTGACATAGCTGATTATGGAGGGTTTTGGGTCCCTTGTGCTTGGGAAGAATGCCATGGATGTAGTGATGCCACGAGATACGTACGAGTGGACAAGGAGTGAAGCCAAAAGAGGAAGTATGAAATTTATATGTTGTTTTGTAATCGAGTTGTTTGGAAAGTTCAAATTGGATCAGTGGTATGAGAAGTGGGTGTTATTTATCTTCTGGCGTATTTATTTGGTGTAGACAAATTGACTGCATCATTTTTTTTAAGATGTCGTTGTTAACGTTTGAACACAGATTTAACACCATTCGTCCTATTTAAAAAATTTGCGTAATTATCATTTATTTGGTATCAGTTGTTTTATCACTAAAATTATTTAAGCGTAATTTATATCTTATGCATTTATACAATAATTTTTAAATAAAATGAATGATCAAATAATATGTGTTCAAAAGTCAACGGCATCGTCTATAAAAAAAACTGAGAGAGTAGTATACAATATCTGCGCATTTATCCTTGTGTGTTGCTGATAAAGTACACGTACCAACGTACGCGTATAAATTGTGTATTTGGATTCGAATTCATCATACATTCAAATAGCAAACCAAAACAAGGCTGTCGTAATCTAGCCAAAATACGACTGAAAATAGTATACTGTCGAATATATTCAACCACACGCATGCCGTGTATATAATTCCACCTTCAACGTATTACTATAAAACCGATCGAAAGTTCGAAACAATGCGAGCGTACGTACGTCTCAACAATTATCAGTTCATCACATCGATCGATCTATCAATTCCAAGAAGATGAACGACACGACGAATTCCAAGAAGATGAATGTCACGACGACTCCTGCGGCGGCGCCGGCGGCCGTCGATCTGATCAGCGAACTCGCCGACGACGTGCTCCTGCACATCCTCGGCTTCCTGCCGTCGGCGAGAGACGTGGCGCGCGCCACCGCGCTGTCGAGGCGGTGGCGCCACCTCTTCGGCGTCGCGCCCTGCCTCCGCTTCGACGTCGGGCCGGGCTCCTTCGCGGAGGGCGGCGACGAGGACGAGGAGGAGGAGCGCAACGCAGCGCGCTGCCACGACCGCCGCCCGGCGCCCTCATCGCGGCGTGGACGCCTGCTCGCGCGGCGGCGCGCCGCCGCCGCCGACGCCGACGTCGACGTGCTCGAGATCTCCCTGGTGTACACCGACAAGTCCAAGCACGGGGCTGTACAAGAGGGAGGCCGTGGGGGAGGAAGTTCTACTTCCACGACCACCGCCACGAGGCTGACGTCACGCCGTCGCTCGTCGGCTCGTGGCTCCGCTTCGCCGAGCGCCACGTCAAGGGCAGCTTCGTCCTCGTGCTTCCGCTGAATGCGGCGGCGGCGGCGAAGCTGGATCGAGAGGAAGCGCGGCGGCGGGGCGGCGGAGGAGGAAGACGAAGCAGAGGAGGACAAGCAGAGTGGCGCCGCCGGTAGAGGAGGAAGAAGATGAAGAGGTGTCGCCTGCAGAAGGGAGGAGGAGCGTTGCCGCAGGCGGCGATGGCGGTAGACGAAGAAGACGTGGCAGTGGCACCGGTAGTGTTAGAAGAGGCCGTAGACGAAGAGTTGGAGTTGGCCGCCGCGGCAGTGGGTGGTGGAGGAGGAGGACGACGACGACGACGACGAAGTTGTCGAGTTGCCAGCACGGCGAGAGCGGCGGCCATGAGCCTCGCCCTCGGAGGCGCCATCACCACCGTCCGATCGCCGCCGCCGGAGCCTTCCGCGCGCTCACCGACTTCACCTCTGCCGCGCCAAGATCAACGCATACGATAACGACGACCTCCGCCTCAGCCACCTCCTCTCGTCGCCGTGCGGCCCGCGGCTGCGGAGGCTGGAGCTCCGCCACGTCGCCGGCCTCATCCGGCTCCACCTCGACGCCGCCGGCACGCTCGAGGAGCTCTGGCTGGTGTACCTCCCCGACCTGCTCCGCCTCCACGTCGACGCGCCGGGCCTCCGGCTGCTCCGCGTCGGCCACTGCAACCACCTGCCGCTCTCCGACGACCCCACCCTGGCGAGGGTGTCGGCGCCGAGGCTGGAGTCGCTGGCGTGGGACGGCCTGGAGCACATAGCCTGCAGGGAGGTCGTCGTCGCGACGGAGACCGTACGGCACGTCAAGAAGGTTTCCCTCCTCTCGCACGGCGGCGACGGCGACCAGACCAACGTCGCCGCCGTCCGCCTCCTCAAGAGCTGCACGGCGGTGGATCATCTCGAGCTGAGATTAACAGTCCGCGTGGTACGTATTGTCGTCATCTCTACTTGATGATCTCTGTCTTGTTAATTATGTTTTTGTTGTGAAAGGGCATGTAGTCTAGTGATTGCAGTGACTTTAGCACCCAAGGTCCTAAGATCAAATCTCCATAGAAGCGAATTTCAGATTGAGTTATTTGAGGGCTAAGTTTCCTATTTGATAGGCTATGTTCCTAATTTTGAAAGGCTACATCTGGTTGTGTGTAGAGGCCGGGTCAAAATGCCCTTCTCTCAAAAATAATTATATTTTTGTTATGAATATTTGACATGTCAATGGCTACAATAATTAAAAACACTCTAAAATATGAGAGTCCCATCGGTTGCTCCGATAACCTAAAGCCAAAGCCAAAATTTGAATTTTAAAACTTAATTTTGAAGTTGATTAATTTTAAGATATATTGAACACAGTTTCTTTTCCGGTATTGTCTTTTGAATCATTAAGAAAACATATATAAAAGTTTTACCTATAAATTAATTTTCTTCCTAATAAGCCAAAATTATCAGGGAATATGGGCAACAGGCTGTGAGTGCAAGTTAATTATTCAGTTATGTACACTCATCATAAATACGAATTCATTAGTTGTGTGTTTCTCAAGACTTATCTTTATATCCTATATATTTGAAGAAAAAATCTCAACATGAATTGAGTAACAATGATCTAGAAAATTATAGATTTCATCAGAACCCTCTTGTGCTTGATCATAGCCATCCATAATCCACAGCTGTAATTCAATCGATTTCAACTCTATAGAGCTGAAAATATTGTCCTTCAAGCATTACATGTACATGATTTTTAAAATGTTCTTTCTTTGGACTTATATATATGAAGTACTTTTAAATTCTCTGCTACAAAGCATGGGTATTGACCAGTGGCGGAGCCAAAAATTTTCCAAACCTAAGGCTCAATTGGTTGAATGTATATAATTTTGCCATTATCTTCTAGTTTTTGAAATTTTAAAATGGAATTTCAATGAATATTTAGGATCAGGAGTAGGGCTGCAGCCCAAGCTGCCCTACTCCTGTCTCCGCCCCTGGTATTGACTAATAATATGCTTAGAATAAATGCACACCATATACGCGCGTGTGGCATAGTAGCATAAAAAAATCTTTAGTTTTGTTATCTTGCTGAGAACATGTTATTTTATTGATCTTATATAGTGCAACATGTGGATCTTCTGTGTGTCTTAGTTGTGGACACTGTGAAGGATATTACCAAAATTCATCGCTGATATATTTTTTCAATTACACAATTCAATAATTGACACAAAATTACAGTTACCATCGGAGGACACCGTGAAGGATATACCGCATCTACCCACCGTCAGCAAGTTGAGGTTAGATGTGAGCACATGGTGGCATGGCCATACCATTGGTGCAACCCTTGCAAGAATCATCGAAAGGTGTAACAACATCGAACACATCTCCATTCGCGTTCGTGGCTTGGTAAGCTTGAGCATTTAGCATATTTAATTTGTATTCATTCACTTCCTTTTAAGATGGTTTCTTTTGATCTAATTTATGGTATTCCGTCATTACCTTTTTATAGCTGATTATATTCAATCGAACTTTCGAAACTTTGATCATCGATGCTCTTAAATTTTTGTAGTTGGAAAGCACAAAATTCATACGTGTAGATTTTTCTTTATAAGAACTTCTACAATAAAAAATAGTAGTGGTTAAAATTGCACACCAAAGTCTGAATAAAGTGAACACCGTTATATCTGAATATAGATATAGTATAACCATGTAAAACATCTTAATGTATATTTTTTAGAAAAAACATTTTAGTATTGAGACACCAATAATGTAACGCATAATTAGAACTGTAAAAGAAACCCTTAATTGTTCTACACCAACTTAAAAGCATATTATCGATAAATCAACCCTACATTGACATAATTTATCCTCTATATTGATATAATTGCAGTGGGAAGTATGTTCGGATGCTCAGTGTAACTGCAGTCAGCCAAAGGGTTGGGAGGACCAGAAGATACAACTAGATAACCTAAAGAGGGTAGAGTTCAAGGGATTTATACCGTTCGATGACCGCAAAAGCCTCTTGCGACTATTGCTAGAGAATGCGCCGGCTCTTGAGAAGATAACCGTGGAGTTTGACCCCTCTTACATATTTGAAAACCCAAAAGAAGTTAGGGATAAGATAGATTTTGACATGCCTGATTATCAAGGGTCCTGGACCCCATGCGATTGGGAGTTTCGTGAGTGTGGCTTTTTCGATGGTGCCACGAAATATGAGTGGACACGAGAGAAGCCAACGGAGGGAACATGATCGATCCTAATAATATGATAATTACTCTAGTTTGAGAATTTCTTGTTTTAATAATTAATCCTGCAAGTACAAGAAATGGTAGTACTTTTTTAATTGGAATTTTCGCTAGAATTTCATGGTCATTCACTCATTCTGTACAGTTCTTTTTTTTTTCATTTCATCGTTATATATATGCCTAGAGAAATTTTACTGTCCTTAAGCATCAAAATTTTTACTACGAATTTTGTACCTTTCAGTACCAAATTTTACATTAGAAAACACGGTACCTCTTGATAATAACTTCTTAATTAAGGACCATGAAATCACTCATATCTATGTCACTGAACTTGCCAATCGCCATGAACGACTGATATGTAGGTACATATTGTGCATCTTCAGGACAACATCCTTCTCTGAAAATCGTCGGCTTCTTGCTAGCGACCAGAGAGAAACAAAAGCTTCTTGCTAGCGACCAGAGAGAAATCCAATATTAATTTGAAATAATTCAACTGAATTAATTTTGCTAGTGACGAGTAGAGAGACCGTAATGTGTACTGTCAGTAAGAACCTTGCTGGGAAAATAAAATTTTGAATGAAGAACTAACTGAATTAAATTTAGCAGTTTGAACAAATCTCCAACCAATTTGAAGAAATCTGAATGGATTTCTTTTCCCGAAACACACAGCTTAACATCCTCCTGTCTAATGATTTTTTTTTTAACCCACATTCATCATACAAAATGTTAAGTAAATTACTTGGCATTAATTTTGCATGCAAATAATACTTTCGAGATCACGAGGAATGACTCTATGACCGGTGGACCTGGCGAATTCAATATAACAGACGATGTCCAAATATATTTAATATTGAGCTCGTTTTATCGTATATCCTTAATGAATCAGGAATAAATGTTAATTTCATCGGATTTCAGATCGAATACATAATTTGAGCGATTTGAGCAGTTCGAGAAAAAGAAATTGACTAGGGCCACAGCTCTACCTCGTTGGTTATTTGGTGCCAATGTGATTAGGTGCGCTGCGGTGGTTATCTCTGAAGATAGGTCTCGCATAAGCACGATCAGGATGTTTATTTTTACACGATTATGAGGGCCACATGTGTCATTAACCGTGTCAACCCCGTAATTGTCTCCAGAGTCCAGTCCACTCAGTTGATTTTTCAGCAGCATGTACGTAGGCATGTGCCCCAGTGATTCTTTTGGCTTTCGTCTTGAGAAGCCTATATCCCAACAGATACACGGTTACACATACTGTCGCCGTCAGGCGCTGCACAACACGCGGGCCGGCCTTGGCCTGCATGCTAGCTACTCCCTCCGTTTCGAAATGTTTGACGCCGTTGACTTTTTAACACATGCTGACCGTTCGTCTTATTCAAAAAATTTAAGTAATTATTAATGTTTTTTCTATCATTTGATTTATTGTTAAATATATTTTTATGTAGGCATATAATTTTACATATTTCACAAAAGTTTTTGAATAAGACGAACGGTCAAATATGTAGTAAAAAGTCAACGGTGTCAAACATTTCGAAACGGAGGGAGTACCTCACAACATGAACTGATATATTGTCGATGAGAAACGCTCAGAATTCTTCCGGCCGGCCAGCTTCACAAGGCGATGGATTAGCCGACTTGAATTCGAAGTCTTACCTATTCTAATTATTTGATATTAGGTTCTTTCTTGATATTCGTATCTTTTTTAAGTGATTTTGTCAATCAATAATAAACCCTAAATTGATATAGTGTTTTCTATTGGTATAATTGCAGTTTAAAGTATATCTAATCTTTAGTATAACTAAAGTCAGCCAGAGAGTTGAGGACTAGACGATACAACTAGAGCACCTAAAGAAGATATATAGTGTTCATTGGGTTTATACCATGCAATGATCGGAAATGCTTCTTGCGACTATTGCTGAAGAACCCGCTGGCTCTTGAGAAGATAACCGTGAAGTTTGACCCCTCGTGCATATTTGAAAACCCAAAAGAATTTAGGGAAAATATAAATTTTAACATATGATTGGTTATCAGGGGTTCTAGACCCCATGTGAGTAGAAGTTCTGTGAGTGTGGCATATTCGATGGCACCACGAAATATGAGTAGACACGGGACCACCTATATATTTGTCGATAAATTTTCTGCTAAAAATTTGACAGATGTAATTATAGTACAATCGTAGTGTAATTACACTGTAACTTGCATGTAATTACACTGTAACTTAGTCGATGATTTTCGCAGTCGTTGTGGTGCCGGCGGACCTCTCTCCCGCCTGTGAAAATTGGTTTTGGCCGCCTGCGAAAATTAGTTTTCTAGTAGTGATATATATACCAGTGAAACCCTAGCAACATACTTCATTCTTCCCCTCCTCTCAGATCCAAAATTCCAAATACACGGTCCTTTCGTCCTGCCGCCTCATTCCCTCCTCCACGCCGCACCAACGGAAATCCACGACGTTGCCGACTTGCCGCCTCAAAGTACCACCAGCGCCACGCCTCTCCAAGTAGCGGAAGTATCGCATCGCCGTCGCTGCATCTAACTGATCCAAGGCTTCAAGCAGAGCAACCGTTGCCGCATCCAAGGCTCCAAGCATCGTCACGCCAGCAGCAAGGTCGGCTCATAACACGCCAATGCCATCACCTGCTAGTCGTGCTTGTCCTGTGTGCAACAAAGCAACAGCCTACGGCTCTCTTTGTTTAGGCTTAGGCTTATTGGCCTAGACTTTTAAGTCAGCTTATTGGCTTATATGATTTATAAGCCAGTGGATTTAATGTTCTAAGTTTAGTGGTAGAGCCATATATCTATCTCATATAAGCCAAAAAAGCTTCTCCAACCTAGCTTTTGGCTTAATAGTGTTAGAGTGGCTTATGGCTTCAAAAAAGCCAAATGAAAAAGCTGCTTGTTTGTTTTGGCTTAGACTTTTCGACTTATAAGTTAGCTTATAAGCCTAAACAAAGAGGGCCTACATGGCACATAGCATTCACTTGTCTCCTTGTATTTCTATGCTTCTATAGCTCTCTGTTGGGAATGAATCAAATGGTTCTGTGCATGTGTGTCTTGTAAAGAGAAAGATGGATCGTCTGTGGATGTTTACATTTTATTTCAAATGTGTTCTTTCTTCTGAATGGTTTTCTATTCTCTCCCAAAATTGGACTCTATGCTTCTTGTTCCCCTAATTTGTGAGATGTCACTGTCGGGTCTAGGCACCGGAAAGAGCACCCGTCGGGCGCTGGTACACTTTAGAGATTTACGTACCTACGGTCTCCGTTGCGGTAGCAAGAAACCGATGATTTGCAGTGGACGACCCAAGTACTGGTCAGAAATATAAACATAATTAAGGATGAAAGGAAAAAATTATGTACAGAATGACGACGAAAATATTTGTACCCAAACTCCAATAACAAAAATAGTAGTGCCCTATTGCTGGTACTCGCAGGATATATTAAAAAAAACATCGGAACAATCACACTTCTCAAGCATAATAATCATCATATTAATAAAAACGATCGATCATATTTTCTCCTTTAATTTGTCTCTCGGGTCCACTCATATTTTGTGGCGCCATCGAATATGCCACACTCACGGTACTTCCATTCATATGGTGTCCAGAACCCTTGATAACCAGGCACATCAAAATTTGTGTTTTCCCTAACTTCTTCTGGGCTTTGGAGAATGTATGTGTTGTTGAGCTTCACATTTATCTTCTCAAGAACCGGTGCGTTCTTTAGCAATAGTCGCAAGAGGCTTTTCCGATCATCGCACGGTATAAACCCTTTGAACTCTACCTTTTTTAGATGCTCTAGTCGTATCTTTTGGTCCTCCCAGCCCTCTGGCTGACTGCAATTACACTGAGGATCTGAACATACTTTGAACTGCAATTATATAATAAAAGACATTATGCCAAGTTTAGGATTTATTAATCAATAGTATCCTTTTAAATTGGCATAGAACAGTTAAGAGTTTCTTTTCTATACTATTGTAATATTTACCATCTTGGTATTTCGATTCTCAATACTAATATGTAATCCTCGGTTAAACAATCATTGTATTTAAATATATGACATTGTTACTTAATTCGTTTTTTATATGTAACATTGACCACTATGTTTTATTAAAATATAATAATACTATAAAGCTAAAAATTATAATATTTTTAAAAATGCTTATAAAGAAAAAAATTCATATGATTTTTATGTTTACGACTAATTAATAGTAAAGTTTTGAAAGTTTAACTCAATGAAACCAATAGTGTCATATATTTAAATATCAATGAAATACTGTAAATTAGAACCATGCATACGGCCGAGGAACCTTGTGTAGTTATCTCTAGCTAGTACAATGGATCAAAGAAACCATATATCTTAATTAAGTAAAGTGATGAATATAAATTAAACATGATAAGTGATCATGCTTACCAAGCCAATGACACGAATGGAGAGGTGTTTGATGTTGTTACACTTTGCAATGATTCTGGCTAGGGTTGCACCTATGGTATGCCCCTTCCACCATGTGTTCACATCTAACCTCAAGTTGGTAACTGTGGGGAGATATGGTATCTCCTTCATGGTGTCCTCCGACGATTCCTGTAATTTTATGTGAGAATTACATATATAATTGAAAAAATATATATCAAACATCAATTTTGCTAATATCCTTCATGGTGTCTACAAATTGAGACACAAAGATCCATGTTGCATGCTAGCATTACTCGATAAATAAAGTTACATGTTTCTCAGCAAGATTTAATGATGAAAAAAGTAAATTGTATTTGGGCCATATTTTATTACCAAAGTTTCACTTTGTATCATATTTTAACAAATGTTTTCACTTTAAACTACTCTCTCCGTTTCAAGTTATAAGACGTTTTGACTTTTGTCAAAGTCAAACTATTTTAAGTTTGACTAAGTTTGTATATAAATATAGTAATATTTATAATACTAAATTAGTTTTATCAAATCAATAATTGAATATATTTTCATAATAAATTTGTCTTAATTTGGAAATGTTATTATTTTTTCCTACAAACTTAGTCAAACTTAAAGCAGTTTGACTTTGACCAAAGTTAAAATGTCTTATAACGTACCTGTAACAAAGGTAGTATGTGATATTATTATTATTACACTTTGGACTACTCATATCATGTTTCTCTTTTCAAGTACATCAATGTGGCTACAATTAAACCAGTTTCTTGCATACCGATGAACTCTTGAAGCTAAGTAGACCATATAATATATGATGTATTGGATGTGAAGAGTGGTCAAATTTAAAATGGTATAAAGGTAAGTTACCGAGTCGAAAGTAGAAACGTTGAGTATGGGTGGTTCGCAGTATTAAAGTTTCCTATATGCTAGCCCCATATGTCGTATATTGGTGTGCATTTATTCTAAAATTATAAGTTCTGAGCAACAATTATAAAGTCGTATTTAAATTCACTGTAAATTATTGTAGCCGTTAACAAGTACTCCCTCATTCCCTAAATGTTTGACGCCGTTGACTTTTTTAAACATGTTTAACCGTTTGTTTTATTCAAAAAACTTTTGTAAAATGTGTAAAACTATATGTATACATAAAAGTATATTTAACAATAAATCAAATGATCTGAAAAAAATTAATAATTACTTAAATTTTTTTAATAAGACGAACGGTCAAACATATTTTAAAAAGTCAACGGCGTCAAATATTTTGGGATGGAGAGAGTAGTACTGTATAATTCTTCATAAAAAAACATATCAAGAGAGAGATCAAGTAGAGATGACATACGACGCGGAGTGTTAATCTCAGCTCGAGATGATCCACCGCCGTGCAGCTCTTGAGGAGGCGGACGGCGGCGACGTTGGTCTCGTCGTCGTCGCCGCCGTGCGAGAAGAGGGAAATCTTCTTGAGGTGCCGGACGGTCGCCGTCGCGATGACGACCTCCCTGCAGGCTATGCACTCTAGGCGGTCCCACGCCAGCGCCTCCAGCCTCGGCGCCGAGACCCTCGCGGGCGGGGTCGCCGGAGCACGGCAGGTTGTCGCAGTGGCCGACGCGGAGCAGCCGGAGGCCCGGCGCGTCGACGTGGAGGCGGAGCAGGTCGGGGAGGTACACCAGCCGGAGCTCCTCGAGTGTGCCGGCGGCGTCGAGTTGGGCGGGTGAGGCCGGCGACGTGGCGGAGCTCCAGCCTCCGCAGCCGCGGGCAGCACGGCGACGAGAGGAGGTGGCCGAGGCGGAGGTCGCCGTTATCGTATGCGTCGATCTTGGCGCGGCAGAGGGTGAAGTCGGTGAGCGCGTGGAAGGCTCCGGCGCCGGCGATCGGGACGACGGCGTTGGCGCCACGAGGGTAATGCTCATGGCCTCCGCTCTCGACGAGGTTGGCAACTCGACAACCTCCTCCTCCTCCTCCTCCTCCTCTTTCCAGCTCCGGCGCCGGTGACTCCTCTCTTTGATAGTCCTGCTCCGCCGTCGACTTTCCTCGCTCGATCCAGCGCCGCCGGCGGCGCGGCGTTCAACGGGACTCGAGGACAGCTGCCCTTCACGTGGCGCTCGCGAAGCGGAGCCACGAGTCGCACGAGCGGCGCGTGACGTCAGCCTCGTGGCGCGTGTCGTGGAAGTAGAACCTCTTCCCCACGGGCACCCGCTGAAGGTGCCGCCGTGCTTGGATTCCGAGGTGTCGGTTGTACACCAGGGAGATCTCGAGCACGCTGACGTCGGCGCGGCGGCACTGCCGCCCGCCGGCGTCGAGGCAGGCGTCCACGCCGGCGATGAGGCGCCGGGCGGCGTCGTGGTGGCAACGTGCGGAGGAGGAGACGTCGAAGCGGAGGCATGGCCCGATGCCGCAGAGGTGGCGCCACCGCTTCGACAGCACGGCGGCGCGCGCCACGTCTCTCGCCGACGGCAGCAGGCCGAGGATGCGCAGGAGCACGTCGTCGTTGAGCTCGCTGATCAGATCGACGGCCGCCGCCGCCGCCGACGTCGCCGTCTCGTTCATTTCCATGATGGGTTATTGAGACGTACGCTCGCATTAATCGTTTGGGTTTTACTTTGGTGTAGTACTGTGAATATATGTACATGATGAATTCGCGAATCCGAATTCGAATACGATTCGTAGGAGTAATGTGTAATGTAATTAACTTGGCATGCAAGTTGGACTTCAATTCTTCGCAATTTGTGACAAGATCACACAAGCAGGGGGGAGTGAATTGCTGAGAGTTCGATTATGAAAATCTTCAGAACGGACGAAACCTGGTAGACACGTGACACGTAGAAAGTATTTTCTACACCTAGATGCCATGACACCTAGGTATATGCATGTAATACAAACAGTTATATAAAAATTTCATAATTTTTTATAAAATAGTCTATGATAATATAAGACATTATACAAACATGCAAGTCTAAATTCGATCGATATATGAAGAAACAAAAATAACAAATTTCACGTGACACGTAACACTTTCGCATGATGCATAGAGTAGCTCGATTGATCTATGAGTCCGCTTATCGTCTGGCTCGCACCGAGAAGCCGAGTGTTCTTCCTCGCCATGTGCATGGTTTGATGATTTTACGAAGCACCGTACGAGCCTGGCGGATCCAGGAAAAATAGTGTGGTTCCAAAATAATTTGATTTTATAAATAAAAATGTTCATATTTTGCCAAATTCATAAAGAAATCGAAAAGGTTCGACCAAACAATTTTGTAGGAATTCTATAGGCCAGAAATTTCAGTTGGAAATTTTGAACTCTGCACGACTGCACAAACACGAAGAGCTGACATCTTGCGTTGTTATGCATAGAGAGTTGGATCGACTTACTCAAGTACTACAGGGGAGGCCGCTCAGTCGGTCCAGGATTAGTGGGAAGGTCTGGCAAACACGGCAAGAGTCCACAAGAAGGGACTGCGCACCCTCATCCTCCTTGTCGTGTGGGAAATTTGGAAGGAAAGGAACCAGCGGATCTTTGAGCACAAGAAGTCCACGGCACCATACCTAATTGTCAAAATCAAGGAAGAGGCTAGACTGTGGATTCTAGCTGGCGCTAAGCGGCTGCGCGAGCTTCTACCGCATCTTGTATTGTGTACAACTGTGTTGACATTTTTCCTTTTTACTCCTAGGGGTTGTATTTTTCTCCTAATATATTCAATGAAATGGCACAATCTCGTGTTGTTTTCCCTTAAAAAAAATACTGCTGGGAAGCTCTGTAGTGTAGAGTTGAACTGAATCAAATTACTTTCACACAAGAAAAACTAGTGAATCAAGTAGCAATCTGTGTCGATTGCCTTGGGAACCGCTCTTCTTCCCTCTCCCTTATTCTCTCCTCCTACCCTAACGCCCACCCTAATTTCTTAATTCTACCCTAGCTCACCACCACGTCCACGACATCAAAAGAGAAGAGGAGCTCACTATCATTGCTATCATCGCCGTCGCCACAAGTGGAGTCATCTTCTTCCCCTTATCCGCCTCCGCCCCACTCCCTAAAATACGATAATTTAAAATATTTGAACAAAAAATGACATGTATAACATCATTTTAAATTGTGTAATTCCAAGTCATGTTTTGATGCAATATGAAACAAATTGAAAACAAGTGAAATACATACGTGCAAATTAGTTTGAATCTTCCTATGCGAACTGCAGAAAGTAAATAGTAGAAAAAAAATCATTCGCAGTCTTGATATATACCACAAATTGTATTGATATTTACAGTCTTAATTACCGGAATGATTTTTGGAACAATGGCAAAATTTATATAGAGAGCGAATTCTGATTTTAAAATTTGGGAACATGTTTCTTTCCGTGCTTTAATACTATAGTAATTCACATCAATTGCCTTTATTGATAGCAATACATGACCTTGGATCAACATCGATTAATTTGGTATAGTAAAAAATTCCTTTTACAAATTACGAAACTCTAACCATTGTGGTAGCTACAAAATAGGCATGGGAAGTTGGGAACTGCATTTGAATCCGAATTCCTCTAATATTTATACAAACTTAAAACCAGTCTACGTGTCCATGATCTCCATCGCGATCTATGGATTCCAGGAAGATGCGCAAGCGCAAGAAGATGACAACTTCGCCGCTGCATTTCTGATGCCATGGGTCTTATTCCGTATAAAAAAGCATCAGTACAGCTTGAAGACCATCTATCCATTCCATTGTTGTCGCATTGTATCAGCAACGCTAATATCATCACCGTCTCTGTCACACCTTCCAAACTATACATGCGGAACAACAGTAATCCATTCCCTTCCATCCAATATTGCAGGACAGGTGCTGCGCGCAACGCGCGCGTTCGCCTCTAGTATATGTACATGATGAATTCGAATCCGAATTCGAATATGATTCGTAGGAGTAAATGTGTATGTAATTAACTTGGGATGCAAGTTGGACTTCAATTCAATTCGCAATTTGTGACAAGATCACACAAGCAGGGGGGAGTGAAGCTGAGAGTTCGATTATGAAAATCTTCAGAACGGACGAAACCTGGTAGACACGTGACACGTAACACTTTCGCATGATGCATATAGGGGCGAAGCCCCCATTAAAATAGGGGGTGCACTACCATTGAAAATCTAGAAAGTTTCAATACAATGCTGTACATTTTAGTGTTTTCAAGTGAGAAATTATGAATTTAAAGGGGTTCATGTGCACCCACCAGCTTTACGTCTATGAGTCCGCTTATCGTCTGGCTCGCACCGAGAAGCCGAGTGTTTTTCCTCGCCATGTGCATGGTCTGATTTTACGAAGCACCGTACGAGCCTGGCGGATCCAGGAAAAATAGTGTGGTTCCAAAATAATTTGATTTTATAAATAAAAATGTTCATATTTTGCCAAATTCATAAAGAAATCGAAAAGGTTCGACCAAACAATTTTGTAGGAATTCTATATAGGCCAGAAATTTCAGTTGGAAATTTTGAACTATGCACGGCTGCACAAACACGAAGAGCTGACATCTTGGGTTATTATGCATAGAGAGTTGGATCGACTTACTCAAAACTACAGGGGAGGCCGCTCAGTCGGTCTAGGATTAGTGGGAAAGTCTGGCAAACACAGCAAGAGTCCCCAAGAAGGGACTGCGCACCCTCATCCTCCTTGTTGTGTGGGAAATTTAGAAGGAAAGGAACCAGCGGATCTTCGAGCACAAGGAGTCCACGGCGCTATACCTAATTGCCAAAATCAAGAGGCTAGACTATGGATTCTAGCTAGCGCTAAGCGACTGCGCGAGCTTCTACCGCATCTTGTATAGTGTACAACTGTGTTGACATTTTTCCTTTTTACTCCTAGGGTTGTATTTTTCTCCTGATATATTCAATGAAATGGCGCAATCTCATGCTGTTTTCCCTTAAAAAAAATACTGCTGGGAAGCTCTGTAGTGTAGAGTTGAACTGAATCAAACTACTTTCACACAAGAAAAACTGGTGAATCAAGTAGCAATCTGTGTCGATTGCCTTGGGAACCGCTCTTCTTCCCTCTCCCTTATTCTCTCCTCCTATCCTAACACCCACCCTAATTTCTTAATTCTACCCTAGCTCACCACCACATCCACGACAT
The DNA here is from genome assembly GCA_009805545.1 of Oryza longistaminata. Classification (NCBI taxonomy): domain Eukaryota; kingdom Viridiplantae; phylum Streptophyta; class Magnoliopsida; order Poales; family Poaceae; genus Oryza; species Oryza longistaminata. Next base: position 14,602,760 of record CM020189.1, read on the forward strand.
CAAAAGAGAAGAGGATCTCGCTATCATTGCTGTCATCGCCGTCGTCACAAGTGGAGTCATATTCTTCCCCTTATCCACCTCCGCCCCACTCCCTAAAATACGATAATTTAAAATATTTGAACAAAAAAATGACATGTATAACATCATTTTAAATTAATTTAAAATGATTGTGTATTTCCAAGTCATGTTTTGATGCAACATGAAACAAATTGAAAACAAGTGAAATACATACGTGCAAATTAGTTTGAATCTTCCTATGCGAACTGCAGAAAGTAAATAGTAGAAAACCAAAAAAAATCGTTCGCAGTCTTGATATATACCACAAATTGTATTGATATTTACAGTCTTAATTACCGGAATGATTTTTGGAACAATGGCAAAATTTCGATAGAGAGTGAATTCTGATTTGGAAACATGTTTCTTAAAATTTGGAAACATGTTTCTTTTCCGTGCTTTAATACTATAGTAATTCACATCAATTGCCTTTATTGATAGCAATACATGACCTTGGATCAACATCGATTCATTTGGTATAGTAAAAAAATCCTTTTACAAATTACGAAACTCTTAACCATTGTGGTAGCTACAAAATAGGCATGGGAAGTTGGGAACTGCATTTGAATCCGAATTCCTCTCATATTTTTTTAATATTTTCCTTTTGTTTTTTATTTTCCTATGCGTAAGGGTAAATTGGACAAATCATATAGATTTTGCATAGGAAGGTGACATGGCATATCCATGTGGCGATTTTGGTGGGATCAAGGACTATATTAGCCCACATGACAAATTTAAAGGATTTGTTTAAACAACGTGAAAGATTAAGGACTAAAATAACCCAGGAGTGAACCTTTAGGAACCATATTAGCTATTCTCCCTTATACAAACTAAAACCAGTCTACATGTCCATGATCTCCATCGCGATCTATGGATTCCAGGAAGATGCGCAAGCGCAAGAAGATGAAAGCTTCGCCGGCGGCGGCCGTCGACCTCATCAGCGAGCTCGCCGACGGACGGTGAGGAGGAGCACGGCGCTGTGCACATCTCCCTCACGCCGTCACTGGCCCTGCATCGGCCGTAGGAGACCCGGTGGCGCTCAAGGCGGCGGTGGTGGTGTTGATCTGAAATTATATTGCTGCTGTTGTTGCTGATCTGAAGCTGTCTTTATTGATGTCAATTTCTGAAGGCGTTGATGGCATGTTGTTCCTAAAAACCATGTGCTTTCACAAAGAACTGATTTCCTGTTTGCCAGCGACAATCTTCGATGTCAAACATTCGATAACTGAAAAAATCAATTAGAAACATTAATATTGGTTTGTTACTTTCATTCGTATTGTCATACTCCAGAAGATATGTACTGATGCTTGGAAAAAAAATTCATATCGTTCAAAAATCTGAACAATCTGCCATTCAGAACGTACAAGGAAAAGTTCAGTTCACTGTTGTGCGCATCCTGCCATGCAAAGCATGTGTGACCGGTATGTCCTATCCGTACAATACAAAGTATCTGACTTCTTCCTATTGACATTATTCATAGGTTTAGATTTCCATTATTCCAATTGACAGCACAGACACGATTCCAAATTGCGATACTGATATAGTATATTCAAATCTGACACCAGTCCAGAGTTGAGTTTCTAAAAAAAAAAAATGGCACAGTACAAGCACTCAAATTCGGCATGCTCACATGAAAATTTTCTGCCAAAAATTGGTAACTTATCCTAATTACAGAAGGTGTGGTGACCACTTACATTTGGACCTCACATTTTTTTTTTTTTACTACTAGGATACCACATCAGTGAAACGCCGAAACCAACCCTAGCTCATACTATCATGGGACCTAACTTGAACGGTTTTACCAAGATGAGGGGTGAAGATTTCTGGTATTACGGATTAGGGATATCGATTAAACTCGACGTAAAAATGAGGGATGACAAGTGGACTTATTCCTTTTTAACAGCCATACCATCACAGATTTGCATAAGTTCACTTAACTCCATCATCTTGGCACCAAGGTTGAATTACGTCCTCGAACCGCAATACCAAATATAACGTGTTTCTCAATTTGTAAAACCAGTGTAATGAGGTCCCAAGCATTATGGTGCCCAATTTTGACTGACGAGTGGGACCATGTGGACCCCATATGTTAGGGCTATAATTCTTCTTCCTCCAACCTCCCCCCTCTCTCTCCATCTCTAATTCTTCTCTCTCCGTTCCCTATCTCCGCACGAAGAGTAATCAACTAGCTTTCACAAAGAGTACTTGTGTAGTAGGCGTGGGATATGATTTGAAGTGAATTTGTCTGATCGATCTGACCGTAGAGTTCGTCGAGATCCAACTGGTTCATTGTGAATTTGTGTAGCCCGCGCCGTTTCCTCCATTTGGTTCTTTTGGTTTTGTCTTATTGGTTGACATCGCCGTGTCGAGGAATAATTGCAACAGCAGATAGTCTCGCTGCTATCTTCTTGGTTGAAGTTGTCGTGCAAGGAATAATAGCTAGATAGGATTTGTAGCTGGCTACTGGGTCGCACTAACACAGCGCGGGGTCGGCTGCGGCCTGGTGAGCAGTGGTGGCGGATTCATTGAGTAGCAGCGTATCCGTAGTAGCGCAGTAGTGCTTCTCGAAAGCGGCAGTCTCGGTGTTGCAACATCAGCGCTTGGAATTCGCGGCGGCATGTCTGAAACAACGACATGGTTTGCATAGAGATGGCAGCGGGTGGCGTTGCGTGCAGTTGAACCGACACGGGATGACTTCCTTCCATGGTCACGCGGGGCGGCTTCTTGTGGTAATTTAGCAACAACATGCCCCAGTGGGCAAAAGCCACTGCAAATCATAAATGCGGAATAGAGGACAGAGAAGAATAAAAAATGGAGAGAGATGGAAGGTTTTTTTTGTTAAGATGGAGATGTAAGGTTGGAGGAAGAAGAAATAGCTCTGATATGGGGGTTCACGTGGGTCCCACTTACCACATTAGTCAAAACCAGACGCTGTCTACGACCTCGGGTATATCGGTTTTTTAAGTTGACAAATACGTTATATCGGGTACTGCGGTTCAGAGCACGTAACTTGAACTTGACGTCAAAGATAAGAGACGTAAAGTGAACTTATCCCTCACAGATTACCACTTCCTGAAAGCAGTATCGGCGCTCAAAAAAAAAAAGGAATAAGTTCATCTGAGGTCCCTTAACTTGTCAACCAATCCGATTTTCGTCCTTCAACCGGAAAACCAGATACAACAGGTCCCTCAACTATTAAAACCGGTGCAAATGAGGTCCCTCGGTGGTTTTGATGGCGGTTTTGGCTGACGTGGCGTCTACGTGGCTAATTTGACTCGGTATTCGTCCTACGTGGCATTGACGTGGCGCTTACGTGGCAATTCTATCTCCGAAAAATAATAGAAACCATGGGCCCACATGTCAGTTACACAAAAAATAATAAAAATGGTGGGGCCCCAAGTGGGCCCCACATGTCAGCTCTATTGGGCCCCACATGTCAGCTCTATCTCAATCTTCTCGTCTCAATCCCCTCCTCTTCCTCCTCTCTCCCCATTTTTGATAAAAATATATATATGACAAATGGGTCCCACTAACTTTTGGCTTTTCCCATCCATGATGTATCCCTCCAACCAAACAAGAAATTTGATCGTCATATCCATACAAACCAAACAAAAAATTGAATCGCCATATCCAACAAAATATGGATGACTATATCCTATCCATGCATGACCGTGAACCAAACACACCCTAAAGGGACAGATCACTATCACATGCTTTCTGAAATTTTCAAACAAGCATTGATTTCCATCTTGATCTTAGATAGGGTTTGCAAAATTTCGAAACCTTAGTTTTTGCCGGTGGGGGCCGAAAGAACCGAAATTTTGGTATTTTTTTTCCCATTTTTTTTATTTTTTTTACATATTTTGACTAAATTTAAACAAATTTTAAAATATTTGAAAAAAAAAGATAATTTCAGGGAGATTTGTGCTTGCCGGTGGGGTCGAAATTTCAAACACTGATCTTGGATGCATAAATTTAATTTTTTTAAAAAAATTAATTTTACCATTTTAAGAACATAATAAGAGGTATGATATTTTTCTAGTGTAAAACTTGTTATCTGCGTTATGAGGTATTAAAATTTTTGTTATAAAATTTAGAAAAAAATTTACCGTCCTTTAGATTTTTAGTACAAATTTGATACCTCCTAACACCGGAGGTACAAAATTTTACATTAAAAAAATATGGTACTCCTGGTACCTCCTAATATAAGAACTATGAAATCACTCTAAGAATTAAGTGACTCGAGGTAGGACCGTAAAATTTCTCAAAAAATATGGTAGAAATTGAAAAATATTATATCGTTGTTTCATGCGAAGTTTCCTTGTCAAACTCTAATATATGAATTTGTAGAGCGAAGACCTACCTGAATTATTTCAGGATCTGATGAATGATATACCAGAATTTCCCAATATTACCGAGTTGAGAATAACTGCACAAGTGTCCATACCTACACACCAAGAATATAGCCAAGTTCGTCGCGAAGTGCCGCAGAATCGAGTACCTCTCCATTGACATCAACAAACAGGTGAGACTACGAAAATCATCTCGTAATTTTGCAAGAGATTTTTCTTTCCTTAGATATGAAATCTAGCTAGCAAATATACAAGTATTAATTAACCATAAATTAACTATGCTATTTCTTGTGAACATATTTGATGCACCAATTTGCAGGGTGGTGATTCACATCCTGGCTGCAAATGTGAAGAACCTAAAGATTGGAAGGACATGAATCTCTCACTAGATCACCTTCGAAGTATAGATATCCATCACTTTCGACCTTCCCAGGACCAAATGCAGCTTGTATGTCTACTCCTTGCGAATGCATCGTCACTGCAAAGAATGACCATTGCACTACATAAGCGATATGTAGAGGCAATGGAGCGAGAAGATGGCAAGGAGGTATATCTGCAAATTTCATGCTATGGGGGACATTGGACCCCTTGTGCTTGGGGGAGCTCTAGTCGTCAGAGCACAAGTTCCGTAGCGCTACCAAATATGAGTGGGCACCATGTAATGTAAATCATGAGAAGGGGATGAAGGTTTTGCAAAGTCTGATTTAATACATATTATATGTTAGTTAGTGAAGAAGCTATGCTAGCTTGCTCCAAAGGTTTACACGACTTGGTAATTATATTACACACATTTTATATATATAAGGACGAATTTATCCGAATTGCTCGAATGTTGATTTGATATTAATTATTGACTTTGTAATGACGCGTGACTAGTTAAGCATGTTAATTTGACTAGAAAAAATGCTTGTGCGTTGCAACGGATAAACTGAAATTATAACAAATACAAAAATATTAGATGATTATGGTTTAGTTTTTAGATATGAGCTCTTTAAGAAAATATACTCCTAATGAAAGAAAGAAAAAAAAAAGGCCCGGTTGGACACCACCGGCCTACTAGGGCATTTGCGCTTGCAGCTGCAGAGTTGTGGCCCAGGCCAGGTTGGCCCGACGCGGGATCGATCTAAGCCATTTGTTTTGATGGACGTCTCGGATCAGTTCCGAATCCATCAAAACCTCCCGTGCCCAAAAACCCTAACCCTAGTTTCACTTTTTCCTCTCGCAATCCCCTTTCTTATCCTAAAATGGCGACGGCTGTAGCGGTTTCCGACAAAGTGATGGTGATGGTGGCTTCTAGTGGAGCCACGGCGACGAGGTGCTCGTGCGAAGCGACCTAAGGCCTACTGCTCCCCCTCCCCTCCCCCTACCAGCGGTGTTGCTCCCCCTTCCCTTCCTTCCCCCACTGGCGTCGCCGCTCCCTCTCCGCAGCACCCCCTAACCCTCCCTTTACCGACGCTCTCCCTTCTCCCCAATGTTGGTCCCTCCTCCTCATCGGGGTACCACCGCTGCCCCGCTCCTCACCAGATCCAGCCTAAGGCTTGCCGTATCTGGCCTTTGGAGGTGGTGGCCTTGAGACTAAGTCTTCTTTTCCTCAGCACCCCCTCTTTTTTTTCTCACCGTTCCCACCTACTCCATACCTCTCCCTCAGAGGCTCAAACGCAGATCCAGCTCTCCCTCAGCCTCTCATCCCTCTCTCGATTCGACAAGAGGGTCGATTCGACAAGAGGGGTGGCAGGGACAGCAAGGGGAGCCATGGGCGGAGTTCTTCCCACAACTAGCGGTGGCGGAGCTAGGGTCGCGACCGGCGTACCGGCGGCGGCAAGGGGAGCCATGGGCGGAGTTCCTCCCACAGCTGGCGGCGGTGGAGCTCAGGTCACGAACGGCGGTACTAGTGGCTGAGCTCGTCGTGACCTGAGCTCGGGGCTGTAGGGTCAAGCCACAGGAGGTGAAGCTCGATCGCGGGCAGCAAGCGACGTACCCGGCGTCAGCTCGGGATGCGGGTAGAACATCCGGCGGTGGTGGTGACCTAGCTAGGCATGAATCCGACGGGCGCAAGCGACAAGTTCCATGGCACGGGCGGTCCGACACGCTTTGGCAGAGCTCCGACGACAAATCCTCGTCCACGGCGACGATGAGGAGAGCTCATCCATGGAGTCACTCCATCTACCACTGCCACTCCGTCTGCCTATCTCCGTCAACACACCGATGCCTAGGAGCCTCGCCGTTGAGGGCCACCGCATCCAGGAGGCCTCCTCTAATCAGATTCTCTTTTAACTGCCGCATTGCTGCTTTTGTGTGGTGTATCTGTAGAGATGCTTTGAGTTAGAACAACATCCCGAGGAGTTCTGAAGATTTCTTTAGGCTGGTGGTAACTGGTAACTAGAGTTGGCATAAAAAATGTTAGGGTGAAATTAGCTTTACTAGCTGCTGTTGGTAGGAACTCGTGGCTTACTATAGAAACAACATGATCTTTATGGACAAACGTGTTAACATTCCTCTTTCAATTCCATACCAAATTGTATCTCTTCTTCTACAGTGGACTCCTCTGCTTCGCCACATAGAGAAGGAGGAGATGGAGTTGGTGGTGATGAGAGTGGGTGTTGGGTGAATCAAAGTGACACCCGATGCGACGAGCTCCGCCTCTGATTAATTGATGACAACAATGGGGAGAGGAAGGTATTACTTCTTAGAAATTATACGTTATAATTACTGATTATTGCAAAGCGTTTTCTTATGAAAGGAGTGTATAGTATCTTTGGAGTTGACTAATTAGATTCATCAAAATGAAAACTAAGCTGTTAATCCTAGCTCCCTTTAATTGAGGTATAATTTCTCCTAAAATTAAATACCGAGACCAAACTAATCAAAAGAACGAGATATACGATGATATACAATAGGAGATGTTCCAACTCAATCATACTCGTATCAAGAATTAACAAGAAGAAAAACTGTAAGGATGCGTGCACAATTTGATCTCACTACTACAGAAACCATTTTTACACCCCTCTTTTACTTTTACAGTCGGCATAAAACTAAACACCTACAAAAATACACCTAGTTCACCTGGCTACAGACCATATGTGAGTCTAGGGCAAAGGCGGGCAAAGGCAAGGGGTGCAGGTCTATAGCTCTAGGTGGTGGGACCTCGGACCCCTATGTCAAGGTGGTGGCGACGGACGGGGTCAAACGGAAGGGGATGGGGGCGTTGAGGACCGGTCTCATGATGGGAACATTGGTGGTGGGCCGGCCACTAGACTGCTAGATCTGGTGATAGTTGACCTCAAGACCGACAAATTTGCCACCGAGGGCCTCGGTGGCGACGTCCTTGGCAGTGGTTCAATGATGACGGTGCAGGGACGGTCGGCAGGGGTATCAGCTAGTAGTGAGTGATGCAAGGATCCAGTTCCACTAGTGATTTCTCTTTTGTCGGATACACATTAATAGAAGAAGAAACCACTAGTGAATTTTAGAATATTCTGAATTTCAGGATTTTTGAAGGGGGCTTGGAAAGAATATCATTTACATTTCCCTAAGGGCTACTTTGAATCGTAGGAATGGAAAAAAAAAATAAAGGAATAGGAAAAACACATGATACTGATAGGAATTTCAACTGCCAAACAGAGTATTGCAAAACGTAGGAAAAACACAGGAATGACCGTTTAATTGGACTGCAGAAAAAACATAGCATTCGGATGAGAGAGATAGACTCAAAGAAAATTCTCTAAGAGATTAGAGTTTTTTCTAAGTTTTTCCTATAAAATTGTCCATTCAATAAGAATTTTATGATTGATGTTGCTGCATGTGTATCTTCTCGTATATCCGAAAGTACCCTGCAAACATCCATGCTGCCGCTGCTGCATGTGGAGAACTCGTCAAGTCGTCGGCGCTCCAGTCCAGAGGTTCCTGAAGCGGACGTTGTCGTTCACGGTCGAGGGATGAAAATTTCAGTTCGAAATTTTTGAAATTTCGAGAATTTCGTGCCCCTCCGGCAAGCAAGTATTTCGAGCAAAATTTTTGAATTTCTTAAAATATTTGTGAATTTGGTCATAATTTATTCAAACTCAGTAAAAATTTGTTAAATTTCAAAAAGTTTGTTTCGAAATTTATCCGGAATGGAAAACCCCTGTCACTGTAACGGAATCGATCGTTGTGTACATGACTACATGAGACACAATACGAATTGCATTAGAATTCAAAACCGAATCCAAATCGGTAACTAAAAACCAAGCTATGTGTATATAAGAGTAATGAGGTCAAATATATAAGCTTCCTAGTACGTTGGTCTCCATGGACTCCAAGAAGATGGCAACGGCAGCGGCAGCGACTGCGGACTGCGGTGCCTTTCTCAAGCGGTCCTCCGATGGCTAGGGAGATGACACTCATGGGCGGAACTCTAACATCTTCCTCCGTGGGTGCCCTCCTCCTATGTGTTTTTTTGTGTTTTTAGACCAAAGTGTTTCAACGGGGTTTCCGATGGTGTTTCATTTTTTTTCTTTGATTTTTTTCTCAGATCTTGTTGATGTTTTCAATGGCTTAAATCATTTTGTTTTATATGATAAACCAAATTGTTCCATCTAGCGATCCAATTGTTTTTCTCTATTTTCTAAGAACTGGAACACTCTTAAAATGGCTTAAATCATTTATTGCATATGTTTAACTAAATTTATTTCATCTAGCAATCCGACTGTGCTTCACTTTTTTTAAAGAACTGAAACATTCTTTCGCTAATTGCTAAAACATTGTTTAATAAAACAACGCTCGATTTGTAGGTGCTTCCCTTTATACCCAACGTTAGAGAGATGTAAATCATCTCCATTATTTTTTAAGAAAATATATTGTTCATGCAGACTGGTGGGATTACCAACTTTGAATACATTACCAAAGCAAAAAAATAAGAGGAAAGTTACAAATCAGACGTCCGATATATTTTCAAATATCGGACGCTGCTCCACGTCTGTTGCATGCATGCAAGGCCGCATGAGGAGCAAGGTTGTCACATACAAGCAGGAGCAGAGTTGGTTGCCAAGGTGGTATGAGACACGGTTACTTTCTCTCTCTCTTTTTTAATCAAACTTTAAATAAAATTTTCTTCTAAAATATGTATCCAATCTATAATTTGATTAAACCATTACCATTTTTCTGCAACACATATTTTTATCAAAATGTAGTCATGTGATATCTTGTTATAAAGATTTAATTGTAATGAATCCAATCATATAATTAGTTTGAAATTCAGATAAATAGTTTAAGAGAAATAATCATTTAAATTTTGAAACTTGTTTGCATGCACACTCCCTTGGCTTGTGAGTACACCTAATGAACTGTTGTGCCATGCACCTTGATCTTTTAGATTGAGACATCAGATTTTTTTTTCTTTCTTGTCGGACAGCCGATGGTAAGCATTTCCAAAAAAAAATAGTCAAAGATTACAACTTCGTGTAAACAGTACCTGAACTTAGAAAAGCCCAACAAATTTCCCATCCGGCCGAAGTTCCCAACCCCCTCTGCGCGGCCCACCACACGGCCCGCCATCTCTCCTCTATTCCGCGTCGGCAGCCCATCGTAGCCCAGCCCAAGAGAACGCCCTTCCGACCAGGATTCAGGATATTGTTGTATTTTCACAATTTCAACAAAAACATGTATTCAAACCGCATTCCATTTAGAATTCCCTTTTTTTTTTTGTATATATATATATATAGGGATCGATCTAAACTGAAAACCAAAACCCTAGATTCTTTTAACTCCACCGCGCCGCACACTTCTACGCTCCCATGGACTCCACCAACTTGCCGGAGACCTTTTGTCCTATACATAAATTACTTTTAGATTTAAGCTCTTTAATAACTTATATCTTTTAAATCACGTATTATTTTCATGATCTATTTACATCATTGTACTCTACATAAAATATGAGACAAAACAAGATCCATGTTGAATATATTCATACATTTCATTAATTTAAAAGTAATTTATTTAAATTATAGTAGTAACTTAGCTATGCAATAGATGTAACTTAGCTATGCAATAGAAGTAAGTTAGCACAAAATAGAAGTAAGTTGTTACAACATTAGAAGTAAATTCGAGAGAAAAATATTTTGTATCTAAAAACTAAATTTAAAGTCCATAAATTATAGAATTGACTAAAAACTATAATAAACATAATCGACTTAAAGCATTATGAATATATAAAAAGTAATTTAGTCAAATCTAAAAGTAATTTATATATATGATAAAAGTAACTTAAGTATATAAGAAAAGTAATTTACAAGTATAAATATTTTTTCATCGTAGTATAATTATGTAAGATCTAGTTTTGAAGATTTAATTGCAACGAACACAATGGTGTAAACGGATTATAGATCGGATAAGTAATTTGAGAGAAAACTTTGTAAGAAGGGGAAAAAATACATGCATGTGTAATAGAAAAAAAAGGCATGCATGTGCGCTGGCTTCTCCACGGCTTCTATGGTTGGCGTCGCGCGATAAGACAATATCGAGAGGCCTCGCTGATTAGTTTTTGCGTTTTGTTTTCGTATCATGTGGTCGTGGATGCGACATAGAGTTCTAATTTGGGAACTTTTGAATAGGGGGTTCATATTTGACTTGCGGGTTTGATCGCTTACGTTTGCGGGCCTTACGTGGTTTATATGGTGTGACGGATGAAACCGCGTGGTGACGGAATTGGACAGCGCAAGCATGTGCACGAACGAGATGACAGACGAAAAATTCTAATATATTTTTATTAGGGATAGATTTTCATGGTTGAAGTTGGTTCTATTCATCGAAATGATATCCATATATGCCCTTTCGTTTGAGGTATCCTAGCTAATTTATCGTAAAAATTAATTACATATAACTTTGAAAGATTATTCAGTATGCTATAATGCACGGTGGTGCAACTTACTTGGAAATGGTGTAGCATCTTTTATACTATTTTGGGTAGCATAGTACCTACATAGCTACGTGCTACTAAGAATATATGTGATTTTGGTAACGATATATGAGTTCATCTTTTTTAAGCAAGAATTTCGAAAACGCCTCCATCCGTGCGCCTGATGAGAAGAGAGAATATCGGGCGCCCTGCACTCACCTCTACCCTTATCTATCCTATCCACTCGCCTCCATCTTATCCACTCACCTCCACCCTTCTTTTCTCTCACCGTTCACTCTCTTCTTCCCAAAGTCCCAAACCACCATTCCCAAAGCTCTGATCCGGCAGCAGCGGCGGCACCCGCGGGACGAAGAGGTTGCGGTGGCAGCAACTCCCACGGCAAGAGGAGGCGGCGGCAACCACCCGTGCGAGGAGGCCCACAACAGGAGGTTGTGCTGCACCTTGATCTTTTAGATTGAGACATCAGTTTTTTTTTTTCTGGTCGGACGGCCGATGGTAAGTATTTCAAAAAAAAATAGTCAAAGATTACAACTTCGTGTAAACAGTACCTGCACTTAGAAAAGCCCAACAATTTCCCATCCGGCCGAATTCCAACCCCCTCTGCGCGCCACCACACGCCCGCCATCTCTCCTCTATTCCGCGTCCGGCAGCCCATCGTAGCCAGCCCAAGAGAAGAACGCCTTCGACAGGATTCAGGATATTGTTGTATTTTCACAATTTCAACAAAAACATGTATTCAAACCGCATTCCATTTAGAATTCCCTTTTTTTTGGTATATATATATATATAGGGATCGATCTAAACTGAAAACCAAAACCCTAGTTCTTTTAACTCCACCGCGCCGCACACTTCTACGCTCCATGGACTCACCAACTTGCCGGAGACGACGACTCCGCCGCCCCGCCGCCGCGCGGGACATGATCAGCGGCCTCACCAGACACTGCTGCTGATAATCCTCGGCTTCTTGCCGGCGGCGAGAGACGTGGTGCGCACCTCCGCGCTGTCGACACGGTGGGCAACCTCTGGACCCTCGCCCGGCGCTCCGCTTCGACATCGGCCCGCGAAACCTGCGCTAACCGACGACGCCAGGGCCGCCGCCGCGGCCGCCTCGTCGCCGCCGTGGACTCCGTCCTCGCCCGCCGCGAAGTCGACGCCGGCGCGCCCGACGTGAAGGACCTGGAGATCAACTTCGTGTTCCGATCCGTTGCTGGCGACGACCAGCCAACGCGCCGCCGCTACTACCGGTCCTCCTCCCGGTTTGTGCTTAGCCGGCGCCGGCGGCGCCTCCCCATGGAGTCGCGCCGGCGAGCGTCGCCGCGTGGCTCCGCTTCGCCGAGCGCCGCGTCGCGGGGGCGTTCTCGCTCGAGCTCCCGCGCTGTCGTCGTCGAGGAAAGTGGTCGCCGACCTCCCTTGCTCCGAGAGGCTTCGCACGATGGCCTCACCTC